>LBNU01026633.1:14257-28559 GCA_014162995.1 Artemisia annua | reverse complement strand
TATATATATATATATATATATATATATATATATATATATATATATATATATATATATATATATATATATATATATATATATATATATATATATATATACTCATTGTTTTATTCACAATCAAAAGAAAACCAAAACCTATTAGGCTGTGAGAAAAAGGAGCGGCCTAGCACAAAGAAGGGAGCTAGATTCGTTGGAGTTAGGAAGTAAAGGTAAATATCACTTTTGAGTTTGATTAATAGCATGGTAGAACTGTGGTGGTAACATAATCAATAATACTTGTTTAGGATAGTTTAAAATCTCAATATTATGATTCAGTTAATTATCAAACGATCCAGACGTTTAAGATATGTAAAAAGAGGACTCATACCTTAGTTAACTGTGGAGAACATTTAAACACATAGAAGGATTGAAACTAGTTTTACTTTATGGAGATGATGTGATATCAGTTTAGATTTTTATATTTTAATAAATTGTAGGCATAAACGAATTCATATATATATGTACGTTATATCTGATATTTTTTTCAATTAGTAATGTGTATAGGAGGCCACTAACAAATTATTAAATTAGTCAATGGTGTAATTGCTATATAGACAAGTTGTTTATTTAAATGATAATCAAAGTATATTGTAACAAGTTGACATATAAATTTATAGAATCATATGTTGTTAGAGAGAGTAGTCTGGACTCTATTGAGGACCTACACGATTTAGCTACGAGTGTTTTTAGTCTCAGTATGGAACTTTTAGTTATAGTGATGATAGTCATTTATCTACAAATGTTTAGGTGCTCAAGGAGTCGAGTTGATACATCTTGTGGTAAATTATTCAGGATTCTCGAGGTGAGTACAATATTTACGAAAACCGGGTACATGCCAAAATATTATTTTTAGAGTCTTACTTGTATCATGATTGTTTATATACTTGTTTGCTCTAAATGATGAATTGTTTGAAAGATTATATGCATGTGATTATTATGAATTATTGAAATATTTATATGTCATGAATTATATGAAATCTACGAGTTGCTTGAAAGCTTATTATGATCCCATAGAATATAGGTTGCGTTATGATCAATAAGACATCTACAAAAGATAAAGATACTGATAAAGATAATAAATAAATAAGATTATTGGTGTAAAGATCATGACCGAGCTTGGTGTGAGGTGGCGCATGACTATTCTAGATGGTCTTGTGCAACATGGTGTGTGGTTCGCTACACACTAGAGAGCGGTACGTGGCATACGGGGGTCCACATACTAGTAGTACTGCTCGAAGTTAGAGGGAGGAGCCTAAGACCAGATATGGGCATCCGTTTCTACCTTTGACGTAACGATTATTTTGGAATTACATTTATGTGTATCCATTTAGTCGGTTGTAGTAGGCGTTCCCCATCGATTATTCGTGTCGCGGGTTGACCCCTCGTGGTATACGGGTAGTCAATGAATACCCTACGTGGTAAAGACTATTGGTGATAAAGATTAAAGATAAAAAGATTAAAGATTAAAGATTAACGAACTATGGATAATATTCTTGTAGTTGGACTTAAGAAATGTCATATAGGTGCTATGTACATCATTTGTGTATGAATATAAATTATGAATATGATATTGTTGCTTTAAATGATTTTGAGTCGTTTTGTTATTATAAAACCTTTGTGCTCGCCAGGCTTTATCGCCTGACACTTGTTTTTCTTTTGGGCATGTATTCAATGTAGGTAGTGACGAAGGTTGCCTTAGCTATATGAGTGAGGACTTGGGTAGATTGCCACTACGAATAAAGAGCTCGAGAAACTAGATTTAGATTGATACACATTTTTAATATTGTCACTTATTTTATGATAACGACAAGTAACACCTTTTGTAAATGGGTTTTAACTCTACATCACGATTTGTTGTTATTATTTTTATTTAAATGATTTATTGTTGGGATTTCCGCTGCTAAATAAAGAAAAGTTTTGAAAAATGCTATTTCTTGAAATCAGGGTGTTACAGATTGTGGGTTTCAAGTTTGTGGTTTTTGATTGTGGGTTTCAGGTTTCAGTAGTTTCCATATAAAGGTAACATTTTTCTAATGAATTTTAATGAATAAGATTTGTTAATTTAGGTTGATTATTTGATTTTTATAAATTTGTAGTGTTAAGAACATGAATGTTAACGGTGGATGGAAACTGAAAACTGATGATTTGTTGAGTTCAACATAACTTTTTGGTAAGTTATTGCAATTATCACGTGTTCAGATTGCTTATATTGTGTACCCTTGCTTATTGGAATCTTTTTCAAACTGATAGGCCGATACATCAGCTTATTTTCATGCTTATGAATTTACTGTGTGTTTACTATATGCGATGAGGATAGTATTTCTTTTGAAGGTTCTATGTGGTGGAAAGAAGCTGGGACAGAGATAAAACCAGTTGGAGTGGTTTGCAGTTGGAGTGTTTTTGTTGATAAACTGGGAAAGAATGGCGAAGGTGATTATTGTCATGAAGAATGGTTTGAACATTGTGGTGTTGGTCAGGCTGAGAAGTGGGTTCACAAGTGGCGCCACTGTGTGTGGTCATCGCTCTGCAGAGAAAATAAAAAACTTGACTGGAACTACCCGATATGCAAGCATGAATACTTACCTAGGCATTGGTATGTATTTTTTATAACCCTCCCTCCTCAAACTGATGAGCCGAATGAAAAGAAACAATAAAAAGCAGAAGGCACATCCAAGACTGTCCCAAAAGAGCTATTCATCCAAACTACTGACGAAACAATCCCAACACCACTCCCCCAAACAGAAGCAACAACGACACAGGATGAAGCAACCTCAACGACATCTGACAAAGAAGCAACCCCTGAAGCAGAAGACAAGACAATTACCCAGGTGACCAACAAGGCCAAACAAGAGTAACGCACCATACCAGATGTGGTCGCATGGTCTATAACAAAACTCTAAGTAAATGTTTCGTAATGTACAGTAAATGAAACTAGGACACTAAATATATCCAGGATAGATGGCCGCCTATAACAACCTGTAGAATTGCAAGTGTAAGCCCAGTAGCAAAAAAAACTTGCAAAAAGTTTTGTAGTCAGTACCTTTATAATACATCTATCCAATTTTCAGTATTTCGCGACATTACGTGCAAAGATTCATCGCACAGGTATAGAAGCCCCCACCGCAACGCGACGGGTTTCCTCTCCTTGTTTCATTCATAGTGGGTGTCTTGTATCATATCTAAATGGCATGAAAAATGATCTTGAAATTTTTTATAATAAACTAAACGTTCATCACAAAAGTATAATGCATGAAAACTCATATAATTTATTTTTTTAAAGGGTTTTCCGATCATATAAATTATTAGTTTACGAATATATTGATGACGCACATCTTCTAATAAACTTATAATATCAAAAAAAAAAAAAAAAAAAAAAATGTAGATTGGCGGGAACACCCTGACCCCGGGTGCCTTTTGGCACCAACCATTATCCACCCCACAAAGAATAACTCCGAGCAACTCTCCTGGCATAGTGGGGCACCAACTGGAGTGAGCCGAGACTCTCGGACTCTTGAGCTCTTATCCACAAAGTCTCTCCAGTGAGCCCATAGGTTTTGCGGAGGTGGGTACCTATTTGGGAGCAAACTGCCAAAGATGGGATTCGAACCCGAGTCTATTGACTCAAGAATGAAAACTTCTGTGTGAAAAATTTAGTTAAAATGGGTAATATTTATAGCATGTAAAAAGTTTATTTAAAAAAAATAACCTTTTTTAAAATTAAAAAAAATAGCCTTATAACTGGATTTTGTTTGAAAAATGAGGGAGATACACAAACTAGCATGTGCCACTACACTCATATTCAAATTGGCACATGATGGTCACGGTATCATGGCATCCAACTAGCGGCACCAGTTGGTGCTAGACGGCAAGTCGCATATGGCACGAAGCTTGTGCCATGACACCCAGCTCTATTGCTACTTTACAATGTGTAAAAATTGAATTGATAACGTTAATAAGTGTGAAAATAGTCTAAGAATAAAATAATTTTAGCACTTACAATTATATAAAAATATGTTTTTTAATTGTAAGAATATTTTATTATTATTATTATTATTATTATTATTATTATTATTATTATTATTATTATTATTATTATTATTTATTTATTTTTTTTACAATTATAACTTTATAAGTGTGATGAACTTCTCTTTTGTAAAGTTATATGTGTGATTATGTGAAAATCTTTACTAGATATTTGAATTTCTCGACGAACATATAGTTTCACACACTTTAAAGTGTGTAGGAGTATAAATAATGAAAAATTATACAACCACATAAAAATATCCACAAAATGAGCCATAAAATGATGTGTTAGATAGTAATTGATGGAATGAGAGAGAAGAGAGAGAAACTAAAGTAAAATTCACCAATCATTGCTTGCCACATCATTTTGTGAAAAATTTTGTGGATATTTCTTTGTGGGTGTAGCACTCCTCATAAATAATAACAAATAAAATAAAACTTGTAGTGTAGGAAAAATGTGCGTAAATCCACAAAAGGTGTAGATTGGCGGGAACACCCTGACCCCGGGTGCCTTTTGGCACCAGCCATTGTCCACCCCACAAGGAATAGCTCCGGGCAACTCTCCTGGCCTAGTGGGGCACCAACTGGAGTGAGCCGAGACTCTCGGACTCTTGAGCTCTTATCCACAAAGTCTCTCCAGTGAGCCCATAGGTTTTGCGGAGGTGGGTACCTATCTGGGAGCAAAGTGCCATAGATGGGATTCGAACCCGAGTCTATTGACTCAAGAATGAAAACTTCACCCACTGGACCAATGCCCTAGTGGTTAATAAACTCATAATATGATAAGAACATCATATATATACAATACGTTTACAACTTACAAATACATAACCAAAAAGACATTTCGATCAAACCTAACAATAAACTCATTTATGTCATTAGGATCATACTAAGAGGGCAACAAAGACATTGCCTCGATATGTAATGGCTAGAAAACGTGTGATACTAAAACAAGCCCGGCTACATTAAGACGTAGTAGCTTTCACCCAAGCTGGCCTCGATAGTATATCGGCAGCCCATGCGCTAACATGAGGCCGTTCGTCAAACAACCTTTTCGCCTTTGTTCCCATCAAGTACTTCATGTTAGGGAGGTGATGAAGATCCGCTAATGTGAAGCTATCTCCTCCCAAATACTTGCTATGTGATAGTCGGGATTCGTACACATCAAGGACTTCGGATAACTTCTTCTCGTTCTCCTCCACTACTGCTTCGTCTATTGGCATCCCAACCATCGGCTTATAACCTAGCTCCCAAGCTAGTTTGTAACTCGGGGGATCAAATCTTTGTGACTCCACTTCGATCCATACCGCTACTATTGCCATTTTCTTTGGATCTTGAATTATTAGATCATTTCCTTTATCGGCATATGTGTGTGCTAGGTATTGCGTAATCGCCCTTGATTCTAAAACAAATAAGTTGATCCATAGATTTATTAATTAAGGATAGTAAGTACTCGTACTACTTTTAAGTATTTAAAACTCACTTTTTAGACACAACATAACGTAATTTCACTAATTTGCATCTAACTAAACAACTTATTTTTATTAAGGATAGTTGTATGTATATATGAAAATTTGAAACTATATTATCAGTTTACTAGATCTTAGTCTCTAAGTACGTACTAAAAAGATGAATAATACCCAAAATACCTTGAAACATGTTATCACGTTAATTTACTTCATAAAGTTTTATACTTTTAAAGTTTTAAGGTCCAATTTTTAACTTCAATTCGCATAATCAAGTCAATCACATGTAATAAACAGAATCCTAAATAAATAAACAAGGATTAAAATTTTGTACCGAAAAGCTTAAGATCGCCATCCTCAAACGCAGGAACTTGACCAAATGGCTGAAAAGGTACAAAGATATACATACATCATGAAGCCCAAAATAAATTCATACAGTAAAAGTTAAAAATGTTATAGTTGTAAATAAACTCAGTTTTGATTACATTAAGCGAAAGAAATTCGGGCTTCTTATGTTGTTTGTTAACCTTATCGAATGCAACGAGCTCGTTAGGCAAGCCATAGCTCGAAAAGTATTGGTTGAACCAACGACTCCGTAAAGTTTGATGGCCATGATTTTGGTACGTATGTATGTTGTTTACTAGAGTTTTGCAACTTAGCTAAAAATGATGGATATATCATATACAGATATATACATGTCGACGAAGGTGTGAAAACGATATACGAATTGAGGAGTTGGTTTATAAACATGTGGTTCCTACCAAGCATTGAAGATTATATTTTTAGTTTTTTGTTTTCTTTTTTGTATTTTGTAAAGTAAGAGCATATGCTTTCTTTCTTTTCTTTTCTTTTTTTTTTTTTTTTTTTTTTTTTTTTTTTTCAAATTAAATTGACCGACGGCTTATTTATTCTAGAATTCCTTGTTTGTTTCATTCGGCCAACATTGCACTAATGTTCTCGTTAGAAGTGTACGTAAGCAGTACAAGGTTTAAAATGGTAAACAAAAGATAATTTCGGCAAACCTAACAATAAACTCATTTATTTTTTCAAATATTTATTTTTTTCATTCTAAACTAATGAGGGCAACAATTGCAACCGTACATATTTACCAAACACCTTCATTTTCCTTGTTTTTTACTTAAAACATTCACATGCATGTAAATATGTAATGACTAGAAAACGTGTGATGCTAAAACAAGCCCGGCTACATTAAGACGTAGTAGCTTTCACCCAAGCTGGCCTCGATTGTATATCGGCAGCCCATGCGCTAACATGAGGCCGCTCGTCAAACAACCTTTTCGCCTTTGTTCCCATCAAGTACTTCATGTTAGGGAGGTGATGCAGATCCGCTAATGTGAAGCTATCTCCTCCCAAATACTTGCTATGTGATAGGCGTGATTCGTACACATCAAGGACCTCCGATAACTTCTTCTCATTCTCCTCCACTACTGCTTCGTCTATTGGCATCCCAAACATCGGCTTATAAGCTAGCTCCCAAGCTAGTTTGTAAGTCGGGGGTTCAAATTTTTGTGACTCCACTTCGATCCATGCTGCTACTATTGCCATTTTCTTTGGATCTTGAATTATTAGATCATTTCCCTTATCGGCATATATGTGTGCTAGGTATTGCGTAATCGCCCTTGATTCTAAAACAAATAAGTTGATTCATAGATTTAATAAGGAAATGACATTCTGATAGTAAGTACTCATACTTGTAGGATAATAGTGTTTCGTATATTATTATCATCA
This sequence comes from Artemisia annua, assembly GCA_014162995.1. Lineage (NCBI taxonomy): Eukaryota > Viridiplantae > Streptophyta > Magnoliopsida > Asterales > Asteraceae > Artemisia > Artemisia annua. Next base: position 21,282 of record LBNU01026633.1, on the reverse strand, counting down.
TATGCCAATGTGGCAATGTATAAATAGATTACATAAGACCGACTTAATGCCGTAGACACTATCGGGCCGTAGCCCATACAAACGACTCATGGGCTATACCTATTATAAGACTAACAATACTACATTTAAGTATTTAACACTCACTTTTTAGGCCGAAACATAAAGTAATTTGCATCTAACTAATCAACTTATTTTTATTACGGATAGTTGCCTAGTTGCATGTATATATTGAAACTATATATTATAGCATTAGCATACTCTTAGTCTCTAAGTACGTACTAAAAAGATGATGAATAGTACCCAAAATACCTTGAAACATGTTACTCACGTTAATTTACTTCATAAAATTTTATACTTTTTAAGACCCAACTTTTAACTTCGTACAATCAAGTCAATCACATGTAATAAACAGAATCCTAAATAAATAAACAAGGATTAAAAAAATGTGTACCGAAAAGCTTAAGATCGCCATCCTCAAACGCTGGAACTTGACCAAATGGCTGAAAAAGTGCATAGATATACATACATCATGATTCATGAAGCCCAAAAAACACTCATAAGAGTTAAAAATGTTAAATTTCTAAGTAAAGTCAGTTTTGCTTACATTAAGCGAAAGAAATCCGGGCTTCTTATGTTCTTTGTTAGCCATATCGATTGTAACGAGCTCGTACTCAAGATCCTTCTCAGCTAGGCAAGCCATAGCTCGAAGAGTTGCGGTTGAACCAGCGACTCCGTAAAGTTTGATAGGCATGATTTTGGTATTGTATGTTGTTTACTAGAGTTTTGCAACTTAGCTTAAAATGATGGATAGATATATACATGTGGACGAAAATGTGAAAACGATATACGAATTGAGGAGTTGATTTATAAACATGTGGTTGCTACCAGGCATTGAAGATTTTCTGTTTTTTTGTTTTCTTTTTTGTGTTTTGTAAAGTAAGAGCATGCATATGCTTTTTTCATCAAATAATTGACTGCCACTTTATTGCTTCTAGATTTGTTGTTCTTTCGGCCACATGCACTAATGTCTCGTTTCAAGTTGTACGTATCCATTAGGTCAATGTAAAGTAGAAGGGAAAAAGAACATGTTCAATAGTGTTAACTTAAGGTTACGAAAACCACTTACATATAGATGAAGTTAATCATATACAGATATAAATTATAGCCAAATTAAATAAATTATTCTTCTAGGCTATAGGTCCCAACCAGACTTGCATTGGTAAAGACCACACATGCTGAGACGGGGCCAAGAATTTGAGTTAAGGAGGCCGCAATTATATATTTCGGAGTATAAAATACGAGTAGTAATTAACACACAATTAATAGATCATCATAACTTTGAGTATCATATATAATAAAAGACTAAGTAGTCTTATAAATGCAAAGGGGTGTTAATAAATGATTCATGAATTGATTTTGCTATTGGGAGGCATCATGTGTAAGTACCTTGGTTTAGGTTGCATGCTTAAGTGGTAAGTACATATGACCTATACATTTAGTGCCTAAAACCTCAAAGAATACAAACCAAAAATGCCATGAATGCATAAATTAAACACACCAATTAGTGGTTAGTCTTTTTACCTTCCCGTCCATAAGTTACAAATATTTTATCAACTATATAATGTGTCAAAAATCACACACAACAAACCACAACTTCCTCCACACCGCGTGCACATTGGGCTACAACTTATTATGGTGGTAAAGTAAGCATCATATCGTCTTACTTATTTAGCATATTGATTTATATTGTTTTATGTAAATTTCACGTGTGTTTTGTGTGTGTAACAATGTAGGACATAAAGATTGTGCTTAGGAGGTTTGGTAGTAACATCATCTTCTCTAATGGTTTAACAGATCCTACACATCGTTGTCTTATCAATTAAGTGGAACATGCACGAACATTTTCACTTTGATCGAAAATGCAATATATTGATTAACTGTATTTAAGTTACTAGCGATCAACTATATCTAATTATTTTTTGTAGCGCGTCAAGAAGCATTAAAGAAAGAGATCGAGAAGTTACAAAAATTGTATCAAGAACAAAACATGCAAAAGGCCAATGAACAACAACGACAAAGACAACAACAACAAGAACAACAACAACAACAACAACAACAACAACAACAACAACAACGCCACGGCCACCAATGGAATGAATACTTAGCATTCATATTAATAGTACGTTACAAATTAAATATGCAATATTTTACTTCATGTAATACCGATAAACGGGCTAATACAATTGATTCGTCAGCAAGTAAGTTTATTGAAAATAATGTGACGAGCATTCAATTTTTAGTCAATAATTATTACTACACTTTGTTGGTGCATTTTAATATTTTTGCTCTTAAAGTAGTTTTTGTCTTGCGGTGTGTTAATGTCACTTTCTTAATTAAACGTCTTGAAATATTGCGTGACTTTGATATTTGATATAACCATGTAAATTATGTCGATGTAACATATTGAAAATGGTAGTATATAATAAAAATATCTTCACACTATCATCTTAACAATGAGAATTTTCTAAATCGAATAAGTATATAAATGAGAAGAAAATTGTGTTTAGTTAAATGTCGGGTCTATTGATTGATTGGAGCGGGTTTATGATTCGGACTTGGGTCATTGGATCTGATTTTTTATTATACAAGTTATAATTTATACTCTTGAATATACTAATTACTTTAATGTTTTATGTTTTTATAGTTTTGTTAAAAGGAAATTTGTTTTATAGTTCGCTTTTAATAATGTAATTTATTTGAACAACGAAGTCCGTCTTTCACATAAAATGAGAGTTTCAAACATGAACCGAAAATTAGTCCCGAACATTACGAAAAAAACACTTAGATCCAACATGTGTGCATTGCATGGGTCGTGAGGCAGTCCAAACCTGTGTGCATCGCACGGGGATGAATATAAAAGGTCTCCAATATTAATGTCATCGCTTCATATTTAAAATAATTTATATAACTTATACATATTAAAAAATCACATGTGAAGAGACTCTTTTTAATGTAACATCTTGAAAAAAGTCTCTTCACATATACTCTTTTAATGTCAATAAACTATTTTAAATGTGTGTCATGCTTACAAATGTGATACCATCACAACTTAGATATATAATAAAGAAAATAAGTGCCGAAAATTACGCTATAAAAACTTATATACAGCCCATGTGCAACTCAATAAAATATTTTAAATACGTATAAAGCTTAGCAAATGTGTGGCACCATGACAACTTAAATATAAAATGACGAAAATAAATGCCGAATATTACGCTATGAAAACTTCTATACAGCTCATGTGCATCGCACGTATTTTAAATCTATGAAAACTTCTATACAGCCTATGTGTATCATTCAAAGAAAATTTTTCAAATATAACAAAATAAACCTTTGCACTTTTACGTTTTAGGTAAAAAAAAAAAAAAAAAAAAAAAAAAAAAAAAAAAAAAAAAAAAAAAAAAAAAAAATCCAGTGACATACACAAGTTCAAAGTATCAAATAAAAGAGCCTAAATAAGTACCCAATATAACACGTCAATAAACTATTTTAGAAAAGGTGTGCTACCATAACAAGTTATATAATAGTAAAAATAAGGGCCGAAGAATACACTATGAACACTTACATACAGCCTGGTGCAACGCACGGGTCTTCATGACTAGTATAATAAAAGACTAACTAGTCTTATAAATGCAAATGGGTGTTAATAAATGTTTCATGAATTGATTTTGTTATTGGGAGGCTTCATATGTAAGTACCTTGGTTTAGGTTGCATGCTTGAGTGGTAAGTACGTGAGGTTTAATGCAAGAACTAATGATAAATCGAATTCAGGAAATTCAAGCAACCCCAACTGATGATAAAATTGAACTCAGGCAACTCAAGAAACCCCATATTGATTCCAGGCAGCCGAGGCATCTCTTGCCACATAATTGTGCATAATTTTGCAATTATGGAGGCTTCATGTGTTAGTATATTGATTTAATAGTCATGCATAAGGATAAGTACATAGGAGATGAAGTGTTTGGTGCCATAAATGCATAAATTAAACACACCAATTAATGGTTAGTCTTTTTACCATCCCGTCCATGAGTTACAAATATTTTATCAACTATATAATGTGTCAAAAATCACACACAACAAACCACAACTTCCTCCACACCACGTGCACATTGGGATACAACTTATTATGGTGGTAAACTAAGCATCATATCGTCTTACTTATTTAACATATTGATTTATATCATTTTATGTAAATTTCACGTGTGTTTTGTGTGTGTAACAATGTAGGACATAAAGATGGTGCTTAGGAGGTTTGGTAGTAACATCATCTTCTCTAATAGTTTAAGAGATCCTACACATCGTTGTCTTATCAATTAAGTGGAACATGCACGAACTTTTTACTTTGATCGAAAATGCAACATATTGATTAACTGTATTTAAGTTACTAACGATCAACTATATCTAATTGTTTTTTGTAGCGCGTCAAGAAGCATTAAAGAAAGAGATCGAGAAGTCACAAAAATTGCATCAAGAACAAAACATGCAAAAGACCAATGAACAACAACGACAAAGACAACAACAACAAGAACAACAACAAAAAAAAAAAAAAAGAACAACGCCACGTCCATCGGTGGGATGAATACTTAGCATTCATATTAATAGTACGTTACAAATTAAATATGCAATATTTTACTTCATGTAATACTGATAAACGGGCTAATACAATTGATTTGTTAGCAAGTAAGTTTATTGAAAATAATGTGACGAGCATTCAATTTTTAATCAATAATTATTACTACACTTTTTTGGTGCATTTTAATATTTTTTCTCTTAATGTAGCTTTTTGTCTTGCAGTGTGTTAATGTCACTTTCTTAATTAAACGTCTTGGAATATTGCGTGACTTTGATATTTGATATTACTGTGTAAATTATATCGATGTTACATATTGAAAATGGTAGTATATAATAAAAATATCTTCACACTATCATCTTAACAATGAGAATCTTCTAAATCGAAGAAGTATATAAAGGAGAAGAAAACTGTGTTTAGTCTATTTGTGTTTAGTTAAATGTCGGGTCTATTGATTGATTGGAGCGGGTTTATGATTCGGACTTGGGTCATTGGATCTGATTTTTTATTATACGAATTATAATTTATACTCTTGAATATACTAATTACTTTAATGTTTTATGTTTTTATAGTTTTGTTAAAAAAGAAATTTGTTTTATAGTTCGCTTTTAATAATGTAATTTATTTGAACAACGAAGTCCGTCTTTCACAAAAAATGAGAGTTTCAAACATGAACCGAAAATTAGTCCCAAACATTACGAAAAAAACAATTAGATCCAAACTGTGTGCATCGCACCGGGATGAATATAAAAGGTCTCCAACATTAATGTTATCGCTTCATATTTAAAATAATTTATGTAACTTATACATATTAAAAAATTACATTTGAAGAGACTCTTTTCAATGTAACATCTTGAAGAAAGTCTCTTCACATATACTCTTTTAATGTCAATAAACTATTTTAAATATGTGTCATGCTTAGAAATGTGATACCATCACAACTTAGATATATAATGACGAAAATAAGTGCCGAAGATTACGCTATAAAAACTTATCGCCCATGTGCAACTCAAGAAAGTATTTTAAATACGTATAAAGCTTAGCAAATGTGTGACACCATGACAACTTAAATATAAAATGACGAAAATATAGCCCATGTGCACGGGCATTATTGACTATATATATAATGACAAAAATACGTGCCGAATATAAAATGAAGAAAATAAATGACGGATATTAAACTTTGAAAACTTCTATACAGCCCATGTGCATCGCATGGGCTTTCATGACTATACATATTAAAAAATTACATGTGAAGAAGCTCTTTTAAATGTAACATCTTGAACAAAGTCTCTTGACATAAACTCTTTTAATGCCAATAGACTATTTTAAATGTGTATCATGCTTAGCAAATGTGTGATACCATCACAACTTAGATATATAATGATGAAAATAAGTGACGCATATTACGATATGAACACTTATATACAGCCCATGTGTAACGCACGGGTCTTATGAGTATTTAAAATAAATATAAGTATCGATTTTGCTGTTGCACACGGGGTCGATATAAATGTTGATAGCGTTATCGTTCAACAACAATTTTCGTTTATTTTATAAGCCCTGTGCAACGCACGGGTCTTAATTACTATACTTAGAAAAGGTGTGATACCATCACAACTTAGATATATAATGACGAGAATAAGTGCCGAAGAATACACTATCAATAATTATATACAATCCTGTGCATCGCACGGGTCCGGGTCCTAATGACTAGTTCATAATAAGGCTAAGTTTCATTTGATATAGATTGAATTTTATTTAGTAATTTTTTTTAATTAAAAAATAACTGGTAAAATGTGATTGGGACTTCAAAAAATTGTACTCCGTATATAGTTTGTCTGAGTTTTTTCTTTTTAGTTACATAATGTATCGTTTTATCTTCGACCAAATATTTTAGTCAATATATTTAAGATTGGGGTTCATTTTGTCAAGTATTATATATTAAAAGGACTATACTAAAACTTCATATTTAAATAGTCGCAAAGTGAAAAGCCCCACAAATAAACAAATAGCGGCATCTGGTTGCCTTCCCTGTAAAAAAAAATACTATGTTCACGTCCATTATTTGTCATTATTTTCGGGTCATTTTTTGTCAACTCAAGTTAATTAAGTTAAAAAGAAATCAATAGTTGAGATTAAAAACATTTTAATATTTCACTCATTTTTTATAATTTAAATATCTCTTAAACCGTTAATCGTTAAGCGAAAATAATTACACCATCGCGACGAGCATTTAATTATCTTTCTATAAACGGACACTTTGATATACTTTCGACAAAAATAAATTTTCGTTTTTTTCACGTTTTTTTTCGTAACCAAAAAAATCATATATGATATATCACATATATGATATTACATATCATATATGATATGTAATATCATATATGATAT
>LBNU01026633.1:0-10393 GCA_014162995.1 Artemisia annua | reverse complement strand
AAATACTTCCCTAACTAAATATATAAAAAATGTACCAGAATTATCCTAATGCACAATAATCCGAGCACATACAAAGTCGTGCGTTCTTTAATTTTATTAATACAAATAATCGTATAAAAACATTATTTTTATATTTTGCGATTTTTTAACGTTTATTAATGACAAATATGAAAACGTATTAGGTAAAAGATCAAGTAAACAACTTTTGGACATAATTATCTTTTTGCACAAATCAACTAAGGTATGTGCATGAATCTTTGAAATTTACATAATGATGAAAGAAAGTTTTATAATACAAAATGCATGAAACTCTTGCATTGTTTTATAAAACCTTACATATTTTTATAAACTTTCACAAAAGTTTTTCTTACATTTTATTTAAACAAAATCGTTTTATTTATACCTGACCATCTAGAAGGAATCTTCCCTATTAATAAGTTATTCAAATGCAATCTTTCATTGATAAAAGGATTAGCCATTTTGGCTTTTTTTTAGAAGGACAATTTTTATACTCCTATCCCACTTATCCCATACATAATACCTTACTATGTCTCCAACGAGACTTGAACTCACAATCTCTAAGTTGATGGACCACTCACATACCGGTAGACCAAAAGTCTTGAGTAGCCATTTTGGCAATAATCAAAGACCAAAGTAGTAAGCATCTAAAGTGTTTTTGCATGAAAATTAATATTAACCATTTTAGGAGATTGAGTACATTGCAATTGAGTAGGAATCTTAACACTTTGGTCCAACATTTTCTCATGCATCATTAAAGTGGAAAGATGTCAAACAAAACTTGAATAACCATTTAAAATGGGAATAAAAATAGCCTCAACAGATCTGATTGATCTTCAAGAAATGACGGATCTTCATAAAGATCCGTCCTTAATTGTCTTGGATCCGTACATCTCGAATCCAGTTTTCATTTTGCCTATTTAAGCTACCATTTTGCATAGCATTTTTCTCACCCCTTGCAAAACTTCTTTCTAGTATTTTCTCATACATTCATACACGCATCTCTTTGATCATTATTTTGTTTAATATTCATTCAAGTGATCCTCTAATCCATTCTTCTACTAAGGGAAGAACACAAGAAGTACTTTAAGTCTTTTTGTTGTAGTTATTAGTTTTGTATTTGCAATCTTGTTGTGTTATCATATTTCACCTACTATACTTCAAAGTTCATAAACACCACCATATACCAAACATAGAGAGTTATGTTATATTTTAGTCCTCAAAATACATAAAGAGAAAAGTTGATTCTATCTACATTAAGACTCGATATTAGTTTTGTATCGGTAAAATTTTAAGAGACGTTGTACATTTTTCTCCGCCAAGGAGGGAGTTTTTTGACATAGTAAAGTGAACTATCGAGTCGAAAACTCGGAGAATGAAGTAGGGCTAGGAAGGAGTTTCGTTACCGAACCACTATAAATCATTGTGTTATAGTTTGATATTTCTTTTACTTACTTCTTGTGTTACATTTACTTTTACATATTATATTTACTTGAGTTCATCAAAAATTTCGAAACAAAGATTATAAACGCTAAAATTATTCAACCCCTTCTAGTTTTCAAACAAATTTTGTGAATTTCTATTTCACCACAGCCTATTTAGCGAGATTTTGGTCAAATCGTCCACAAAGGTCGTCAAATCGTGGATTCTTGAGGCAAACACAAAAATCCACTAAAATCTAAATTTGGAGTCTTAATTTTCGCAGGATTCAAAGGCATTTTGGCAATTTCTTTATACTCCGTAGTTATTTTTACAAACATGTGTAGTTTCTTGTGAAACAAAAAACCATCTTGGTTTTTTCATATATGCAAAATCATTTTTGATTTATCAAATATGGCAAGTGGATCAGGCAACGGAGTAACGGACTATGGACGATTTTGTAATTTAAATTACGTAGTTGGGCCTAAAGCTAACCCAATATTATAGTTATGTTTATCAAAATATATCACGTAAAAGTTATAAGCTCATCCTTTAGATTGCAGAATCGTATCAAACTGTTCGAATTTGAGCTTCGAATGATTAATCGATTAAAATTTTATAGTAAATACCTTTCCTTGAATGATATAATGCATGCATTTTGGTTTGATGTGGGGCAAAGGTAAATCTAATGTAAAATTGCTCCGCCGTGCCACATTTTACCCGAAATCAAATAATCAATGTGTTCTCAGTTTAAATTAACCTTCATTGTAAGTTATTCCAGTCGAGTTTTTATCAAGCTAGCCCGAGCATGAAAAAAATCTCAAAAAAACTATATATGCAAAAGTCGTGTTTTTCAAGGACTCAGACTCGAGTTTGCATAGCAATATAGCATATACACATTCGAAATAAGTTTGGTTATAGCATTTTATATATTCTTCCAAACTATTACGACCTGAGGCCAAATCTTCTCAAACAAAACTAGAGATTGATTTGCAAACTTCATCAAGATATCAAGTGGAGTTCGTGTTCGAGTTCCAGTTCAAGCCTAAACCTTTCATCTAGGCCGACTCTCATGCTGCCCATGTTTAGAGTACTTAAAGTGAATAGTTTGTTGTTTCAGTTACGTAGTGTTGTGTATACGACTATACATAATACATAACGTGTCTGCCATAACTAACTCAGGCTGCACAAAATCATGTGCTACTTCACATATAAACACGCAGGACCGTTTTATGTATTTTTTTTTTTTTACCCACTTATCCTTTTTAAATATGGTAGATCACATGTTACATCATGATATTAAATGTATTTTTCCAATTTGAACTTGGTTTACGGAGTCTTTATAGAAATTATTGTTTATTGTTTGGTAAATGTCATAAAAGATATTGGTTGCTCTGATTAACAATTCTATCCATCTTTGGTAAATCAGTAAATGAGACGTGCATAAAAAAAAATATGTTAAATGCTACTCGGAGTAAAGAAGGTGTTTGCAAATTTAAATCTGAATTATTTTTTTATTTATCACTAAAATTCACAAAATCTTAAATTAAACAACGTTATGATTTCTATTAGTTATAAAAATCAAAAAGCAAAACCTACTCATGTATCTTGGCTTGTTATTCAAGCTTACAAGATTATATGATTTCGGCTAATATAACACATAAATTTATATATTTAGGCTTGTTCCGGCACTTATGTGATTGGTATTATGATTTAAAGATGAAAACATGTCCATAAACTCGAAAGTAAACTAATAAATGAGCTTATGAAATATAAGTCGAAATCATATCAACTTTTAAACTCATATCTTTTATATAATAAAAGAATTACATCATTTCGGAGTTTTTTTGACAAAACAATCTTAGTGGAAAAAAAATTGGACTAATAGGAATGCTCGATTTTGACACATAGGCGAAATCGAGCAATATGATTGGCCAATAAAAAGTCAAAATTGAATTGATTTTGGTCAAACTTTAATAAATTTGGTGGAGAATTTGATTAAGGAAAAAAACACATAAAAATATAGGTGTCAAATTTATGAAAATAAAAACTTAAAAAAAGAGGAGGTAATTAATAAAACATTAGTGGTTGAATTTTAAATATATTATATGGAGTTAAGTGTAAAATTATAAATCTCCATGTTTTTTGATAACTTTAGATAATAAACAAATAACCCCTTACACTTTATACCCCCTACACTTTATAATATGAACTTTGTTTACAATTACATGAGTATTAGTATTGGTTTGAGACTTCCATCCATTAAACTTACAAAATTTTATAAATGTACGAATTAGTTTTAATATACGTTAAATACTTTTAAAATAAATATTAGTTTTAAACTTTCATCTATTAAAATATCTTTTTACTATGTACGTTAAATATAAATAAGAACTCATGTTATCCTATTTAAAAGTTTAATCTATACGTACACGGGTTTGAATATTAAATACAGTTAAATTGTTATTAACGGTAATATAAATATCAAATGGTAAGTACGGGTTACTGTGATATGACAATAAATATACGCGATTGTACTTATAACGACTCATGCAATTAATATTTAAAATTTATATACAGATATCCGGAAAAACATTTTTAAAAAAACTTTACGGAGTATATTTTAACTCCATCAACGCTCATTATGTGCTACTAAACTCGCACATTTTGTACAACATGATATCAATAGTTAAGGGAGATGATTTGTACACCAATTCTTTTTGCCATCCACCACTAAATTACACCAGTGATGCATACAGTACAACACTGCTATGCATGATTTAGTGGTGGATGGAGAAAAAAATGGTGTACAAATCACCTCTCATAGTTAAAGGTAAACAACAACATCAACCTCAACATTAACATCTATGTCAGCTAAACAAAGTTAAATCTTTCATCCAATAAAATTTTTACAAAATATTAATTGATATTAATACATAATGAAAAACTCATGCATACTTATTAGTTGTACTTATATCATAATTTTCACGGGTAAATTCTTATATATTTATATAGTAAACAAAAATTTTTAAATAAACTTGATTTATGTGTAAACCCATGTGATCAAAGAACCTTTGGCCCAATAACATTATAAAGAGACACGCTCAATAATCAAATACAAGGTCGATGCCACGGTTATATTTACAATTTCTGCTAACTATTTTTCTTACTTCGCACATGTTGATACTCTAACTTTTTAAAATATACATAAGATTTTCTGTTTTTAAACGATAATACTATATAATTAAATTTTTCTGAAAAACCCCGTGCGTGCACGGGTATTATAACTAGTATAATCTTAAACAATCACCTATTAAAATTAAGAAGAACTTCATCCGAAACTCATTATAAATGTTTTGAAATTTGCACCGGTTTAAGAGCCCGTTTAATCTACTTCAACCTGATAATAGCCTAATAAACTTTGTAAGACAACTTAACCAAAAATATATATCGTCTTTTTAAAACTAGTAGTAGGTTCAATACACAGTTTTCAATACTTTGTCAAAACCTAAACATGTACACTATTAAACTTACCAAGTTGATTTAATCATAAATTAACCAAATGCATATCACCTAATACGACATTGTCAAAACCTAAACATGTACACTATTAAACTTACCAAGTTGATTAATCTTAAATTAACCAAATGCGTATCACCTAATACGACATTCATACATATATCTCTATACATGACTTTATAAAAGTAAAGTATCTCCTAGTTGCATTTTGATAAACGGCAAGTATCTCATTCCAAACAAAGCCACCAATCAAATAACAACACGTACACAATCTATACCCACTAACCCGACCCGTTCAACATTTAAACAAGTGGCAGTGGCATTTACATAAATAATTCCAAAACCAAACCTAATAATATAAACACGACCAATATTTAATCACCTCTGACAGCCTGTTAGACCGCGTTTGTTTTGCCTTTGTTTTAAAATAAAAACCATACTTTCAAACATAATTTTTTTTTCAAAACACAATGATGAAAATTTCTTCTAGTCTTATTTTTCTTACCCTGCTGATCATCTCCGCCGCGGTCCTGCGACCTGTTGCTGCCTCTGCAGGCAGCAACGAGGTCAGCTGGCTACGCGGCGGGGAATGCAGCGGGTCTATAGCTGAGTGCATGACCTCAGGAGAAGAGTTTGAGATGGAGTCAGGGAGTGCTAGACATCTTTTGCAGGCTGCAACTAGACATATTAGCTATGATGCTTTGCAAGGAAATAATGTACCATGTTCGCAAAGAGGTGCTTCTTATTATAACTGTCGATCTGGTGGACAGGCCAATCCGTATCAACGTGGATGTAGCACGATTACTCGTTGCAGACGGTGATTTTATTTTATTTTCTTTGGTTTTATGATATGTCAACTTTTTATATATTTGGTTTGATTCTGACTTGTTTTTTTTATGTTGTTGATAGTATATCAAATGTCTTATTGACTTATTGAGTTCTTATTGCATTTGAAGAATATAATGATTGAGATATCATATTTTTAATGTTTATACTTTGATGATCTCTTATGTTAATACGTATATTTGCTTTCCAAATTTTATATTGAAGTGCATTATTTGGTGAAGATATGGTTGGTTTTTATGCCAGGTAAATTTGAATGTATAATGGTCATGCTCACCTTCTCCTAGGGAAACCATTGTTTATATTTTTGCTAAGTTTGAATTACTTTTGAAAAAGATGAGGTTTTTCATATAGCTAAAAGATTGGATATCTCTCCTTTAGTCCTTTCTTTTATTAGCTTTTCGTGAATGGTGAACATGTGATGTGCACACAACAAATAAGGTAGGCTAGTACTAAATTGTTGTTCAAACAAACCTCACTTGTTGAAATTTGTTTGATAACTAGAGAAATTCGCGAACAGTCACGAAAACAAGAGTTATGTCGCGTATATCAAAACGAACAGTGCTTGATTTTCCCAATTAAATTAGGCGACCCTTCTTCGTTTGCCTTAAGACATGTATGTCCGACATGCCACCACCTCCTAGCGTTTCCGACTAGTCAATATCCTTACTAAACGACCATGAGTAAACTTGTCCGATACTTCCTTGAACACATTTGTAGATCGTTATCAAGTCTACAATATCTTTGTCACATTGTTTGCTAGGTTTCGTCAACATTGTTATTGCTCATTCTGAGTTGATGTATCAATGTAATTGTGTTAGTGTTGTATAAGGGTGTTGGTTATGTCGGTATATTCCTATTGAATTACCATATAACGAAAATGCGGTTGTCATATATATATGACTGTCCAATGAGATTTTTACCATGAGGTTTATTTCAGTTTATTTATCTAAAAAAACTAGATAAAATATTCTATAGTCTATTGACCTATTCATGTAACATGACTAGTCAAAACCAGGGACGGAAGTGACCCGTGTATTATTTTCTTTAACTGTAATATAAGGATTTTTTATTTTTTTACTTTTTCAAGTACGATTTTCGATTAAGCACCTCTTGATAAACAAACTAAACACAATGTACTACTTAAGATCCCGTGAATTTTCACAAATTCCATGTTTTTAACGAAAATTAAATTATGAAACAAAATTTTATAGGGGTCCCGTAACACCGCAGGACCCTAGTTTCGTCCCTGATCGGAACGAGCTCATTGTTCATATCCAGGGACGGAACCAGGACACAAAACGACCAGGTGCACTTAGAATAAACTAAATAATACTACCAACACAAGTTTTAGATACCGGGTGCATTTAAGAAAAATCGATACTCCCTTCGTCCCAATTTATTTGTCCACTTTTGACTTTTTAAGTATTTATTTTTCAACTTTGATCTTAAATTTATTTATTTGTATTATATAATACATGATAAAAATAATACTCAATAAAAATATATTTAAAACTCAATCCATTTATATATTAAGTAAATTGGGACGGAGAGAGTATTTTTTTTAACAAATTTAACACTACGCAACAAAAAAACCATGGGTGTCCCGGGACACCCTGGTTCCGTCACTGTTCACATCAACACATAAAATAGAACAAATTTAGAGTTTGTTCTATTTTGTTTTCAAAAAAGAGGAATATAAACGTGTTTTTTGGATTCTTTTACGTATTTTTGCTTTTTAACATTTTAATGGAACATCTATAAATCTTATATTTAGTATGTACTCTAACAATAACGTAGAAAACTTATTGATCCGATATCAACAATTTTTAGCATATATTTTATGTATTTTTGCGACAGATTTTGGTTACTAGCAAACTCCAGTTATATCTAACGAAATTATGATGCTATATATATAAGGCCAACTTTCAAAAATAAAATAAAAATATATTTCTCTGAGATTTAAACCCTAACATTTTCTAATTGAACTTGTCTATAAAATCGTTTTATTACAAAGTCTAAGTTCACCAACTTAATTATCAACCAATATTTGACTTTCGAGAATATATACATAAAAAATGAGCATCTTTGTGCATATAAAGAACTATATAAATCACAAACTATTTTTTTAATTATGGACTTTAATACGAGTATTGAATAAATAATTAAGCCGGCATGACAAGGTCAAGAATATGAATTTATAAAAGGTCAAAATTAAGTAGCATATAGCCATATACCCACCTTAATATACTAATAATGTTTAGATGGTTGGAAATTTTAATGTGTAATGTTTAATTTTTTTATTTTAATGTGTAATGGAAATTTTAATGTGTAATGTTTAATTTTTAATGTGTTATAATAGTTGTGTTCTCAAGTTTTATTATAAAAATGAAAAGGAAAGTAAGGGTGTGTTTGGTAGAGAGAAAAGAAATGAGAGAAATGGAATTTGATCAAATTCTTTTGTTTGGTAGAGAGAATTAAAAAAAGTGGAGAATTTATGAGAAATTAGTGGAGAGTTGGAGAGAATTGGGTAGTGTAATTTGGTTACTCCCAATTCCATAATTTTTGTAGAGAATTTAGAGAATTGAGGGTTGTTTTTTTTTNATACAAAACGACCAGGTGCACTTAGAATAAACTAAATAATACTACCAACACAAGTTTTAGATACCGGGTGCACTTAACAAAAATCGATACTCCCTTCGTCCCAATTTATTTGTCCACTTTTGACTTTTTAAGTATTTGTTTTTCAACTTTAACCTTAAATTTATTTATTTGTATTATATAATACATGATAAAAATAATACTCAATAAAAATATATTTAAAACTCAATCCATTTATATATTAAGTAAATTGGGACGGAGAGAGTATTTTTTTTAACAAATTTAACACTACGCAACAAAAAACCATGGGTGTCCCGGGACACCCCTGGTTCCGTCACTGTTCACATCAACACATAAAATAGAACAAATTTAGAGTTTGTTCTATTTTGTTTTCAAAAAAGAGGAATATAAACGTGTTTTTTGGATTCTTTTACGTATTTTTGCTTTTTAAAATGGAACATCTATAAATCTTATATTTAGTATGTACTCTAACAATAACGTAGAAAACTTATTGATCCGATATCAACAATGTTTAGCATATATTTTATGTATTTTTGCGACAGATTTTGGTTACTAGCAAACTCCAGTTATATCTAACGAAATTATGATGCTATATATATAAGGCCAACTTTCAAAAATAAAATAAAAATATATTTCTCTGAGATTTAAACCCTAACATTTTCTAATTGAACTTGTCTATAAAATCGTTTTATTACAAAGTCTAAGTTCACCAACTTAATTATCAACCAATATTTGACTTTCGAGAATATATACATAAAAAATGAGCATCTTTGTGCATATAAAGAACTATATAAATCACAAACTATTTTTTTAATTATGGACTTTAATACGAGTATTGAATAAATAATTAAGCCGGCATGACAAGGTCAAGAATATGAATTTATAAAAGGTCAAAATTAAGTAGCATATAGCCATATACCCACCTTAATATACTAATAATGTTTAGATGGTTGGAAATTTTAATGTGTAATGTTTAATTTTTTTATTTTAATGTGTAATGGAAATTTTAATGTGTAATGTTTAATTTTTAATGTGTTATAATAGTTGTGTTCTCAAGTTTTATTATAAAAATGAAAAGGAAAGTAAGGGTGTGTTTGGTAGAGAGAAAAGAAATGAGAGAAATGGAATTTGATCAAATTCTTTTGTTTGGTAGAGAGAATTAAAAAAAGTGGAGAATTTATGAGAAATTAGTGGAGAGTTGGAGAGAATTGGGTAGTGTAATTTGGTTACTCCCAATTCCATAATTTTTGTAGAGAATTTAGAGAATTGAGGGTTGTTTTTTTTTTAACAAAATAAATAGGTTTTTTAAATATATTTTTCTTTAAAAATTACTTAAAAAAATATATTTTTTTTTGAAAATATATTTTTTTAGATTTGTTATTTAGAAAAAATAATTTTTTTAAATAATTTTTATAAAAAATAAATTAAAAAAAATAAATTAATTTTTTTATAAATAAATTTTTTAAAAAATAAGTTATTTTAAAAAATAAAAAAATATATTTTTTTTTAGAAAAAAATAAAAAAAATTTAAATAATTTTTATAAAAAAATAAATTAAATTTCTTTTTAAATAAATTTTTTAAAGAATAAGTTTTTTTTAATAATTTTTTTTAAAAAAAAATATATAATTTATAAAAAAATAGTTTTTTTAAATATATTTTTTTAAAATTGTTGTTTAGAAAAAATCTATATATTTTTTTTTAAATCAACGAATAATTTTTTTTCATTTATCGGGTGAAGTCTCTGTTGTTACCAAACATTAGAATTGAACAAAATTCTCTACTAATTTTCATTCTCTGAATTTATATTCTCTGCTTCATTTCTATTCTCTGAAATTCTCTCTACCAAACGTGCCCTAAATGAAAAATGAATGAAAGTGGGGTTATTTTCCTTTAAAAACTTTCACCCCACTTTTGGGGTGAAAGTTTGCTTTACTTCATTTTTCTTACTTTACTTCCTTTTTCTTTAGTTTA
>LBNU01026632.1:0-22445 GCA_014162995.1 Artemisia annua | reverse complement strand
ACACTCACCTGGTGCCTACTCCCTCAGAATTCAGGAGTGGCCCTACTGAAACATCCAGGATTCCCTATGTCATCAATGGGATATCTTATTGGATGACTGAGAATGAAATCTCAGCATATCTTGACAGGGTGGATAGAGAAAGAAAGGAAGCTGAAGAAGAGAGGATTAGCAAACCTACTCTTATTGAAGTGGTAAATGAAGAAGCTGTGTCTCTTGGGATCAACCCTGAAGAATTGGTAAACAGGGAAGGTGGTGAGAAATTCAAAAGGGCTCAAGAGGCAAAACTTGCGGAGCTCAAACAAAAGAGGGATGCCAAGCTGAAGAAAGCTGCTGAGAATAGGCAAAAGAACATTGATAGATACACATGGATTATGATGCAGAGATTAAACCCTGAAACCATCACTGATGTTAAAATCCATGTGAAAACCAATCCTGCAGTAGTCACCGTCTTCAGGGGTCAGGACAAACGAAACTTTGAGGTGCATGATCCTTTCAAGATCACTGACTTCGGGATCACTGAGCTCGATGAACTAGCTCCAATCATTACAAAGAAAAACAATATAGTGGTCCCGAAACTGATGAAATCCCTCGCAACTCGTTTTAATCACCTAACCCAGAAACATAAAGAACTTGGGATTCCCTCTCTGATGCCACCTTCAGTACAAGCCATTCAGGCCGTCCCATCTCAGGAAGCATCGTCTCAACCCTCCCAAAGGAAAAGGAAAAGAATAGGTACTGAAGCAGATATCAAGGTTCCTGGACTTGAATGCGACAGAAGCCTTCCTGAAGGGGTTACATTTTTCAACAACACAGTCCTTGAACTACCTGAAAGAGGTCTATGCTTCGTTGATGAATTTGGGAACCCTTTTTTTCAAAGATGGTAAGATATTGATAAGGCTGGGGTTAAGGCTATGCTTATGTACTTCATGATGGCTTCTCCAATCAAAGCTGCTGCAAATGTAAGGTTCTGCATAAACCTAAAAACAAAGATTGAAGCGCATCCTGAAAGACATGTACTGAGATCCAAAAGAGCTAAGCTTGAGGCACTTGGTTACCACCTCAACATTTGAAGCTGCAACACCTTCCATCCTTGTATTTTTTTTATTTTTGTTAGGAACTGTAATAGCTATCAATGAACAATGATGTTTTGTTTTATCAGTGTCCTCTCAAATTACATATAACACTTGGGCTATTTGTATATCTAAATAGGGGGAGACTGTTGGGTCACTGAATTCCCAAACTCTCTTAAACTAGGATTTGAACATAAAATAACCTAAGTGTTTAACTACTTTCAACACAATCAAGTCACTGAGTGAACAGTCACTCAGTGAGTCATCTTCAGGATGCTTAGGACAAGCTTAAGAAGAAAAGCTTTCCATTCAGTGAGGCGGATTCTCAGTGATTGGCACCTAAGCCAAAGAAGAAGGTGATGGATTTAGTGAGTGATGACAATAACTCACTGAATCCCAAGTTACTCCTCAGTGAAGCAACAAAAGCTAAAGACTGAAGATTAAAGACATGAAGCCTGAAGAATGGGCGGGACAAGGCGGGAAACGTTTGAAATTACAAAGAGTGTCAGTATCCTTGTAAAGTCAAACTTTCTCTGAATGGCGTGGGTTCAGGATGGTGTCATATCTGAACCTCAGAAAGTAGTATTGTCCTATACCCAAAATAGACTTATGTAACATAGACAAAATACGTAAGTATTTTGTCTCAACTAGGCTGATGTAATCTTTGTCTTTATCACAACGGTTGTAATATACTTGTGTATAAATAGGAGTCATAAGAGAGAGTAAAGGTTGCGGAGTTTGTGCACTTAATGCTTAGACATTCACAAAGTAATCTTTACCCTCTCCAAACAGCAACCATCCCTAAGATAGCTTAGTGGGTCTTTTGTTGCTACTTAAGCATAACTTAAGTTTAGTGAGGAGTAACATCAAACATACTTGTCATTTCAATCCCAAGTGTTTATTCCGCGAACACTTGGGTATAATTCTTTTGATTAATTTCTAATAAAGAGTTAAACATTGAAAAACATTGTTTCTTATCTTTTACGTTTGTATTACTTAGTCATTAATCTTTGCATCATTATTCCATGGAACTTGGTTAGATTAACTTTGTAGTTAACCATTAACCAAGTAAATGGGACCAACAGATTTGAGTAAAGGGTTTTTACCCTGGTGATGTGCGTAGGATTGCGACCACACAACAGGTTTTACCTCTCAAGGGATCTTGAGAAGCTTGCAATCCCACCAGGCAGTGTACCTGGTCAGTATAGTATAGTGTAGTGGTAAGTACGGGGGATTGATCGTTCTCTCACAGGGAATAGTGTTCGTTAGGATAGAAAAACTACTCTAATAGGTCTAAAGGTGAAGGAAGATTATTTTTGTATTTTTATATTTTATGGAAAGCAAGTAAAATCTCGGGTTTTGGAGGAGTGGGAGGAATTAGTTGCTAGTCAACTAACCCAAAAACTATTATTGCAAGAAAAATAAAATAACAAGAAAATAAAAGGTTGTGAAAACTTATATGGAGACAAATGTGTTTACTTAGACTTCCTTACTCCCTAACTATCTTTTACCGGTTAATTGGTGTATGTATTACTTGCGTGGATGACGGGTGTATTCCTTAACAATTCATGGGGTGGCATACATATCTCCCCAATTCTATGAGCTCTTATCTCCTCCTACAACTATGCGTACACATAATCATAGGGATTGTAAACAGTGGCTCATGCGTTAAATACTACCTTAATAACCTAGTATGCCTTAGTTACATGTTTCTTAAGACGTTCAAGCATGTTACCATATAGGAGTATTGCCAGTTTTCTTAAGCCTAACATTGATGAAACATTCATCCCAACAAAGTAATAACACACCAATCAACCAATAATTAATAGTTAGGTTTCATTAGATCTAAGCAAACACAAGAAAAATCTAGCCTAGCATGTTAATTGAAAGACAAGCATAAGATATAATTAACCAACACATAGACATATTGATTAATGTAAGTGAGGACTTATCTTTAATTGAACATGAAGGTTTTAAGGGTGAAAAACCCTTGAAATTACAGCTAAAATCGTCTTTAGGGTTTGTACCAAAAGTTCCCCACAAGTTCCACACTAATGAATGAAAATTAGGAAAATATATATAGATTTTACATTCTGACGGCGTCAGGTTATAGAGTCTGACGCCGTCAGCTCGCCGCCACTAGGGTTCTCGGATGGCCTAGATCTACTTCTCACGCCGTCACCCTCTAAATCCTTCTGGGCCGTCACTCTTTAGCTTATAACCTGACGGCCTACACCTTGTAACACCTGACGGCGTTAAGTGTAAATGTTCAAAATCTTTCTGGCCCGTCAAGTGTAAAGTAATTTCACTCCTTTGTCAACGTTGGCTGACGGCGTCACCTTGTGACTCTGACGCCGTCAGGTAGGAAATTCAGCTTCTCTTGAGGCTTTGTCGTTCTTCACTTTTATGCTCAAAAAGCGTCCAAATATGCATGTTTTCCAGAATTCTTCTCAAAAGTACCTAAAATGACAAAAGGAACGATTTAGGGCAATATTTGATCATATTTACTCGAATTAGGGCTTAAATGACCCCTTAAAACAGGTACACTTTTCGTCTCATCAAATACCCTTACACTTGAGGTTTGCTTGTCCTCAAGCAAATAAGCTTTTATTCCAATCTAAATATGAGTTAGGGGCCATTTAACACGAATATAAAAGTAATTACAACAAATAGTCATTCGACCCTAATCATAATAAGCACGGAAATCATACACTAGCACCTCACAAATGGTGTTTGGATACTCTCATCTCTCAAGTGTTATAGAATTATATCTCATAAATGAAAACGGAAAATATCTCTCACTACCTGTCATAGCAAATAGATTACCATAGGCTTGGGAGAGGATCAATTACTCCTCCACTAGGCGTAAGCACCTAAGATAAACTATCAAAGAGGGCTTTCAAAAAGGGTTATAATGTAAGGTGTAGGGATATGATAAGCACGGTTTGGTTGGAATAAGGGTATTTTAATGATGGCGAGTTAACTATCATGATCAAATACATGCACTATACAATGTTGCTAAGCCAAGACTCGACTCAATCTTAAGCTAAAAACAAAATAACAAAAACATAAACAAACATAAAAGAAACGGGATGGTAGTCCGTATGTTTTCTACTTTTCTTTTTCTCATTTTTTGGCATACATTCTTACCCTACCATCCAAAATAATACATCATAGGGGCCTCGGTTCTCCCCTTACACTTGAACTTTTACATAACTTTACAATTACTATTCTAATGACTCGAATTAAGATAATTGAAAAACTTGGAGTACTTTTAAAATATTTAGCACATATGGGGGTAATAATGTTGTTCTTCCCCATTACTCCATTACACTAGTACTTTACCCATGAGTCCCAATCGTCCCAAAACAATATGTACAAGGATATGACTCGACTTAGCAACCATGTAATCGATTAGATAATTAACAAAGGGTTTAACAAATGTTGTCACAATAATGCACTAAAGGTGAGTGCATACAAGGTAGGCTAAGGCGATTTGGGTGTACATTTAAGTGGGGTGTAACAAATTCTCACTTTGAGTAAGATGCTCAAAGGTCGAAACGAAAAGATAGGCTCGGAGGGGTGTACTAGGGGTATCGTGTACCAAAAATGGGTACAACGCAAAGGGTGTGGGAGAATTACTTGACCAATGTAGCCAATGTAATTATAACAAAAACACGGGTGTAAAAACAAAGGGTTAATCCTAATGCCTCTTATCATGTAGTAGATCTAACTACACGAATGTAGTCTCACTTGTGGATTTGAGATGGTCCTAACGCAAGTTCTAGAATCTAAGCGCTACCGGTACACACATCATAGCATCAAAGATGGATGCTTTTCCTACCAATTCTAGGGGTGAACCTCACATATTTGGGGTGGAAAATTTTTTAGTGGTACGGTTTTGTGCTAGTCATATAATTTCCTATCCATGAGACGCTCATTAAGACCAAAGTCTCACTTCTAAATGTTGTAAAAAATTTTAAATTGGCGCTAAAATTGCCCTAACAAATATTTCTCTCGGTTTTATTACAAATTTACTATCAAACAAACAAAAATCAAGCGCAATTGTATTCTCTAAGGTGCCTTCATTTACCCCCCTTACACTTAAACCGAACATTGTCCCCAATGTTCAAATAGAAGATGTAAAAGTAAATAAAATGAAAGAATGAAATCAAATACTCCCCTGATTCGTTTGATGTGGATAGTGAGGTAACATGGTTAGATCTTCTTCCAAGAAAGATGAACGCTCAAAGCTTCCCTTCCGAAATATAAATCATCTTCTTGTCCAAAATAACCTGTTAACCTGAAAAAAAGATAAAGGCCAACCTCGCATAAAATCGGCGGTATAATCTATAATAGGATATAATGCTTGTGGAATGAATATTTTTGCAGAATTCCTGGAGATTATAAGTTAGAGAATTAACAAAAACTTTTTATTTCCGGAAGAAAAACAAAACTTTCAAAAATTGCAGAAAATTATTGCCTGACGCCGTCAGGTTGTAACACCTGACGCCGTCAGAAATGATCTGACAGAATTCTCATGTTAAGTTTCCGGAAAAATTCTGGAAAAACTATACCTTACTTCCTGGAATTCCTGCAAAAATTCATTATGACTCGATACAAGCATTTGACTCAAACAAATACTAATATGTATGTTAATTTACATTGTTATGATCCATGTTCATTTGTTCTTATAAACCGATTTAGATTTCCCTTACACTTAGCTTTTGCAAAATACCTTTATATGTAGCTAAGACGAAGTTAAAAACAAAATAAAGCATTTTTACAAGTTAGTTTGAATCATGAATCAATAACAAGAAATATCATACATACGGAAACAAATAAAATCAAATAAACAAACAAATAAAACACACAAAGCTTGGGTTGCCTCCCAAGAAGCGCTTTTCTTTATTAACGAGTCTTGTAGCTAGACTCAAAGTCACCGTACCTTACGCGACTTCTTCGTTGGTCTCGGTTTCTAGGTCATCCTCTTGTCCGGTTTTATAATCCGGTCCTAATTTCAAACAATCCTTGTAGAAACCGAATATCCTTTCCATGACATAGTCTACTCCCCTAAGTCTATCCTCATCATTCCTATAGTAGACCGCTTGTTTAAGCTCTTTTCCAACGTTTGACAAGCTTTGGAATTGCTCAATCTTATATGGCATTTGGTAGTTCACTTCATCGGTCTCATCCTTAAATTTAACTATCCTTAAGGAAGGTTCATAAGTCATTCCAGAGACTTCAATAAACGGTTTTCCAAAGACTACTTGAGTAAAACTAGCATCGACTATTGGGCGGATATCTTCTACAATCACAAAGTCGGTGACATAGGTGAAGTTCCCTACATAAACCGGTAATCCCCTAACTCTTCCCGTGAAGTTACTAATCCATCCCCTATCGGGGAACACCCTATACCTAAGTTGATTTTTCATTATCAAGTTGTATTGGGCTCTAGTCATGATGTTTATGGGAGATCTAGGGTCGATGTAAGCCTTCCACACATGCAAATGTCCTATGTTGCATGGTATGTTGAGATTAGAAGGGTCGCCCGTTTTGATAATCGGGTTACCTAGGAAGTATGGTGTCTCGGATTCATCGAATAAATCCTTATGGTATGCTCGTTCTTCTCTAGTTGGCAACTTATTGAAGTAGTCTTCTCCATCATCTACTTCTTCAATCTTGCTTATCCTACTTTCCTCATCTACCTCGACTTCCTTAACTTCATCCCTAGGTTCATTATTTTCCTCACTCCTATCAATTGGTCTAATAGTGACAACGTTGACGAAGTGGACATGTTTGGATGAAGAAGGGTCCTTAATTTGGGGTCCGCTATTAGTGGTCCTAGCGTCCTTATGTGGAGGTGATAGCACTTGGTTGGTAAGGGCCTTCAACAATCTTATTGGTCATCTCTACTTGTTGTGGATTAAATTCGGATGTGAATTTAGCTATACGAGCTTCTTGAGATGCCATAAAATTAGACATCAATCCTTCAAAGTTATTGGTACTACCATAGTTGTTGGAAGGATTGTTGTTGAAGGTACGGTTCGAGGAAGGACCGTTGGGTTGGAAGAATTGTTTTGGGGCACGTTTTGGTTTAACTTCCATCTAAGGTTTGGGTGATTTTTCCATGAGGGGTTGTATGAATCACCGTAAGGGTTTGGCTCGGGTTTGAAAGTGTACCACTTGTCTCCCGCTCCGTCGGTACGCGAGGATGCGTAGTCCGCACAAGCTTGTTCGGGGAGTTCCATGCAATCACGAGTGTCGTGGGGACCACTACATAATTCACACGAATAAGTGATTTTGTTCACTTGGCTTGAAGGTTTAGGAGCCTCGTAGGATTTCATGAGAAACTTGACTTGGTCTTCAAGTTCTATGATCCTACGGTTGGAAGTGCTTGAATTATTCGAAGGCAAAGATATTGCCTTGACCGTCTTATTCAAATCACGGGGATCATTCCAACTTTAATTGTCATATAGAGCAAGATCTTCTAGGAGATCCCATGATTGTTCCGCACTTAGATCACGTAGCTTGCCACCGGCCGCTTGGTCAATGGTTTGCCTCGTGTGGAGATTGATGTGGTCATAGAAGATTTGGACTTGGAGCCAAAGGTCTATGCCATGATGAGGGACTTTTTGGAGTAAGTCCTTGAATCGAGTCCATGCCTCGTAGAGGGTTTCGCCTTGGCGTTGTTGGAACGCCAAGATATCATTCCTTAGCTTGGTAGTTCTCCCCGGTGGGAAAAATTGAGCAAGGAAACGAGTTGTGAGATCGTCCCAAGAGGTGATGGATCCTGCGGGAAGTCGCTCAAGCCATTGACTAGCTTGGTCCCGTAGAGAGAATTGGAAGAGACGCAATCGGGTCGTCTCTCGAGTGGCAACATCAAGGTCTATGGAATCTACGATTTTGAGGAAATCCTTGAGATGTTGATTTGGATCTTCGGAACGAAGTCCATGGAATGCGCATCCGCTTTGCACCAACCGGATGGTGTCGGATCGCAAGGGAGTGACATTGGCTCCTTGAGTGAGCTCAATGGTGTTGCGATAGCCATGGTGGCTAGGTCGGGAATACTCTCCTAAGGTACGGGCTCTAGGAGGTTGGTTTGGTTGTGGTTGGTGGTTTGGTTGAGGTGGGTTGTTGGGATCGAGGATGTTACCACCTTCCATGTTGGCGGATGGTAATGGTTACGAACAAAAACACGAAGAAAATAGATAGAGTAAAGAAATCCTAGAAAAATAAAAATAAAAATCTCACTAGAAAGGAATCTAGTGAGTAGACCTAATAAAATAAAAAATTCTACCTAAGCAATAACTATTCCCCGG
This sequence comes from Artemisia annua, assembly GCA_014162995.1. NCBI lineage: Eukaryota > Viridiplantae > Streptophyta > Magnoliopsida > Asterales > Asteraceae > Artemisia > Artemisia annua. The sequence continues at coordinate 14,053 of LBNU01026632.1, read as the reverse complement.
CAACGGCGCCAAAAACTTGATGTGCGTAGGATTGCGACCACACAACAGGTTTTACCTCTCAAGGGATCTTGAGAAGCTTGCAATCCCACCAGGCAGTGTACCTGGTCAGTGTAGTATAGTGTAGTGGTAAGTACGGGGGATTGATCGTTCTCTCACAGGGAATAGTGTTCGTTAGGATAGAAAAACTACTCTAATAGGTCTAATGGTGAAGGAAGATTATTTTTGTATTTTTATATTTTATGGAAAGCAAGTAAAATCTCGGGTTTTGGAGAAGTGGGCGGAATTAGTTGCTAGTCAACTAACCCAAAAACTACTATTGCAAGAATAATAAAATAACAAGAAAATAAAAGATTGTGAAAACTTATATGGAGACAAATGTGTTTACTTAGACTTCCTTACTCCCTAACTATCTTTTACCGGTTAATTGGTGTATGTATTACTTGTGTGGATGACGGGTGTATTCCTTAATAATTCATGGGGTGGCATACATATCTCTCCAATTCTATGAGCTCTTATCTCCTCCTACAACTATGCGTACACATAATCATAGGGATTATAAACAGTGGCTCATGCGTTAAATACTACCTTAATAACCTAGTATGCCTTAGTTACATGTTTCTTAAGACGTTCAAGCATGTTACCATATAGGAGTATTGCCAGTTTTCTTAAGCCTAACATTGATGAAACATTCATCTCAACAAAGTAATAACACACCAATCAACTAATAATTAATAGTTAGGTTTCATTAGATCTAAGCAAACACAAGAAAAATCTAGCCTAGCATGTTAATTGAAAGACAAGCATAAGATATAATTAACCAACACATAGACATATTGATTAATGTAAGTGAGGACTTATCTTTAATTGAACATGAAGGTTTCAAGGGTGAAAACCCTTGAAATTACAGCTAAAATCGTCTTTAGGGTTTGTACCAAAAGTTCCCCACTAGTTCCACACTAATGAATGAAAATTAGGAATATATATATAGATTTTACATTCTGACGGCGTCAGGTTATAGAGTCTGACGCCGTCAGCTCGCCGCCACTAGGGTTCTCGGATGGCCTAGATCTACTTTTGACGCCGTCACCCTCTAAATCCTTCTGGGCCGTCACTCTTTAGCTTATAACCTGACGGCCTACACCTTGTAACACCTGACAGCGTCAGGTGTAAATGTTCAAAATCTTTCTGGCCCGTCAAGTGTAAAGTAATTTCACTCCTTTGCCAACGTTGGCTGACGGCGTCACCTTGTGACTCTGACGCCGTCAGGTAGGAAATTCAGCTTCTCTTGAGACTTTGTCGTTTTCTTCACTTTTATACTCCAAAAACGTCCAAATATGCATATTTTCTAGAATTCTTCTCAAAAGTACCTAAAATGACAAAAGGAACAATTTAGGGCAATATTTGATCATATTTACTCGAATTAGGGCTTAAATGACCCCTTAAAACGGGTACACTTTTCGTCTCATCACTTGGTAAAATATATTAATCAGAAATTAAAGTTCAGGCAAAATGGCAAATCATCAAATTGACTTGTACATACACACGCACCACTTGTGCTTCTCACCATATAAACACGAGATTGACATGCCAATCTCACACATACCTCTAAACCCTAGCCGAATTAGAACATAAAACAATAAACATGTGATAAAACTATTCGATTTGGCAAAATAGCAGCTACGCTTCTATACTCTTTACCAACGATCGGGGCAACTTCCAAACATCTAGGATTCTCTCGACTCGTTTAGTTTACTTGAAATGAAACGTTAAGAGTTTGAGCCGAATAGTAGATAAAATCACTTCGGTTACTTGCTCGTGAGTTCTTTTCCTTTGCTTAAATAATCTTCCATTCCTCTCTTGCCAAATAAAATAAGTACAAGCTGCGAAAACTAGTTTAGCAATCACACCTTGTGCAGATTTCTTCTTTGCAAGCGGGATCAGCCAATTAACAACTTGGTCTAAAGAAGCCGACATATTTTGTAAATCTGCCTTTGCGTTAGGAAGAGGATGTGTAGGAAGTTCAACGTCCAATGAGAAGGGACTTAAAGCGAAGAAGAAAGGGGGTGTCATCGGTATATTCAGGATTTGGCAATGAAGAAATGTTGGCTGGGTTGATGGTCAACGAATATGCAAGTCTCAACGAGCTGTACAATGCCAAAAAGTCACAAAACATTGAAGCGTTTTTGGAGATTATAAAGAAGGAGGTAGAACTAAAAGAACAATAGTTGAGAATCTGAGAAATGGAGCAACATCACAAAGACGAAATGTTCTATCTGCAGCCTATTGATCACTTGACTGAAGAACAACGTGAACGGGTTGAGACGGCAAGACAAGTGATCAAGGCGAGGTGGAACTTACCATATTAGTTTACACTTTTAATTATCAATGTCATGTTTACGTTTTTTTATTTCGTACATTTACATTTTTAATTATCTTCGTAACGTTTTTAATTTAATGAATAAAAGTTTTGTTTGTACTAAATGAAAAAATGGGTTAAAAAGTGAGTTGGTGTAACTATCGGAGGTGAAAAGTGAGAGGAAGTAAATGAAAAAAGAACACTAAATACAACGCTGAAATAAAAACTATAATGAAAGGGAAAGTCATAAACAACGATTTAAGATCATTTGAGGAGCAAACTTTTTTTACATACCAAGGGACTAATCACCACCCTCCATCTTCCCTCCATCTTTATTTGATCTAATGGATGAGATTAATCCTAACAATTTAAAAAACCCACTTTCATCATTTTTTTTTCAAATATTAATATATTTCAAACCGTTAATCGTTAAGCGAAAAAAAATATACCGTTACGACGAGCATTTAATTATCTTTCTATAGATATGCATTGTGATATACTTTCGACAAAATTTTTTTTTTTCGTTTTTTTCACGTTTTTTTTCGTGGCCGAAAAAATCACATATGATATATCATATATGATATTATCATATATGATATGCAATATCATATATGATATATCATAATTATAGTAATTAGAGGTGGCAAATGGGTCGGTTTGGGTCGGTTTGGGTCATGGGTCAATGGGTTATGGGTCAAATGGGTCATGGGTCAAATGAGTCATGTTTTAAAAACGGGTCGAACGGGTCATGGGTCAGACGGTTTGGGTCGGGTCGACCCACTAAATTATAGTGTTTTCATCCGATTTAATACGTTTTCGTCCGTCTTTTTACGTTTTCGTCAGTTTTTTTACGTTTTCATTCGGTTTTTCACGTTTTCGTCAGATTTTTTACGTTTTCATCGTTTTCGTCAGATTTTTTACGTTTTCGTTAGATTTTTTACGTTTTCGTCAGTTTTTTTACATTTTCGTCCGTTTTTTCCCGTTTTCTTCAAATTTTTCACGTTTTGTCAGATTTTTTACGTTTTCGTCCGTTTTTTTCACGTTTTCGTCCGTTTTTTCACGTTTTCGTTCGTTTTTTCACGTTTTCGTCAGTTTTTTTTACGTTTTTGTCCGTTTTTTCATATTTTCTCCCGCTTTTTCACGTTTTCGTCAGATTTTTCACGTTTTCGTCCGTTTTTTCACGTTTTCGTCATGTTTTTTTACGTTTTCGTCAGTTTTTTTTACGTTTTCGTCCATTTTTTCACCTTTTTATTTGGTTTTTTTACGTTTTCGTCCCGTTTTATAACATTTTCGTCCGTTTTTTCACGTTTTCGTCAGTTTTTTAACGTGTTCGGCAGTTTTTTACGTTTTCGCCCATTTTTTCACGTTTTCGTCCGTTTTTTTACGTTTTCGTTAATTTTTTTACGTTTTCGTCACGTTTTTTACATTTTCGTCAATTTTTTATGTTTTCGTCCGTTTTTTCACGTTTTCGTCCGTTTTTTTTTTCACTTTTTCGTCAGTTTTTTTACGTTTTCGTCTCGTTTTTTTACGTTTTTGTCCGTTTTTTCACGATTTCGTCTGTTTTTTACGTTTTCGTCCTTTTTTCCCGTTTTCGTCACGTTTTTTCACGTTTTCGTTAGATTTTTTACGTTTTCGTCCATTTGTTCACGTTTTCGTCTCTTTTATTACGTTTTTGTAAGATATTTTACGTTTTTGTCTGTTTTTTTATGTTTTCATCCGTTTTTGTCTATTTTTTTTATGTTTTCGTGAAAGAACGGACGAAAACGTGACAAAACGGACGAAAACGTAAAAAACGAATGAAAACGTTAAAAAACAGACAAAAACGTAAAAACTCTTATGAAAATGTAAAAGGCGGATGAAAACGTGAAAAAACAAACGAAATCATAAAAAAACAGACAAAAACATAAAAAACGGACAGAACGTAAAAAATCACACGTAAATGCAAAAAAATAGACGAAAATGTGAAAAAACAGACAAAAACGTTAAAAAACAGACGAAAACGTGAAAAAACGGATGAAAAAGTGAAAAAACGGACAAAAACGTTAAAAAAAGACGAAAACGTAAGCAAAAATGACGAAAATGTGAAAAAAACGGTCGAAAACATGAAAAAATGGACGAAAACGTAAAAAATAGGTCGAAAACGTGAAAAAACTGACGAAAACGTGAAAAAACGGTCGAAAACTTGAAAAAACAGACGAAAACGTAAAAAAACTGACGAAAACGTGAAAAATCAGACGAAAACGTGAAAAATCGGACGAATACATGAAAAATCGGATGAAAACGTAAAAAACAGGATGAAAACGTAAAAAAACAGACGAAAACGTGAAAAATCGGACGAAAACGTAAAAAAACCGACGAAAACGTGAAAAACCGGACGAAAACGTGAAAAAACGGACGAAAACGTGAAAAATCGGTGGAAAACGTAAAAAAATGGAGGAAAACGTGAAAAAACGGATGATAACGTGAAAAAACTGACGAAAACGTAAAAAAGCTGACGAAAACGTGAAAAAACGGACGAAAGCATGAAAAAACGGACGAAAACGTAAAAAAACGGGACGAAAACGTAAAAAACGGACGAAAACGTAAAAAAAGGACGAAAACGTAATAAAACGGACGAAAACGTAAAAAATCTGGCGAAAACGTGAAAAAACGAAGGAAAGCGTGAAAAAACAGACGGAAACGTAAAAAACGGATGAATACGTAAAAAATCGGACGAAAACATAAAAACGGACCAAAAATTATAAAAATATAAAAAAGACACCTAGTGGTGGTTGAGTTATCATCCGTCTCTTTAAGTGACCCATTAGACCCATTTGATGATTCACATAAGTCCAATTGTTGACCCATTTAACCCATTTCTTTGCCAAAGGGGTAACCCAATCCAACCCATAAGTTGAAATTTTTGACCCATAGCAACCCATTTTTCTTTAAATGGGTTGTGATTGCCACCTCTAATCATAATGCATATCTATAGAAAGATAATTAAATGCTCATCGCGATGATATAATTACTTTCGCTTAACGATTAACGGTTTAAGAGATATTTAAATTATAAAAAATGGGTGAAATATTAAATGCTTTTAATCTCAACCATTGATTTCTTTTTAGATGGATGGTGGGGATGAGTCCCTTGGTATGTAAAGAAAGTATGTAAAAAAAGTATGGTATTTAATATAACTCTACTCATAAACAAATTCTATAAAATTATTGGGCCGAACCGCCTTTAACAAATTACATAAAACCCGAAAACTCAAAGGTCCATCTTGCATATAAAAAAACTTCACCCATCACTTAAATTGTTCCCCAAGACATCTTTTATACTTTAACCCTCTCATTCCCCCAAATCAAACCAAACCACCACAAACCACCGTAACAAACAATGGCATCCACCATGGTACTCGACCCCAAACAACCCCCCTCCACCCTCCCATCCCAAACCCCCGACCACTCCCAAACCCTAACCCTAACAGACTCCGACGACGACCTCTACACCCGCCTCAAAACCCTCTCCCGCCAAATCGAATTCATCGAGATCCAAGAAGAATACGTCAAGGACGAGCAAAAGAATCTGAAACGGGAGCTTTTACGCTCCCAGGAGGAAGTGAAGCGGATCCAGTCGGTGCCGTTGGTTATTGGTCAGTTTATGGAGATGATTGATCAGAATAACGGTATTGTGGGGTCCACTACTGGGAGTAATTATTATGTTAGGATTTTGAGTACGATTAATAGGGAGCTTTTGAAGCCGAGTGCTAGTGTGGCGCTTCATAGGCATAGTAATGCGCTTGTGGATGTGCTTCCGCCTGAGGCGGATTCGAGTATTTCGCTTTTGAGTCAGTCTGAGAAGCCTGATGTTACTTATAGTGTGAGTGCTTTTCGGGTTTTTTTCGTTGTCGATTTTTTTTGTTGGTTATATGATTTATTTGCTTTAGTTATAGTTTGCTTTTGCTATTGTTATTGGTATGGCTTGAATTAGGTTAGGTTAATGGTTGCGATTAGTATTGTTAGTTATTGGTTAGGGGTGTTTGTTTAAGCTTATATGTGGGCTTATAGCTTATTTGATTTCGGCTTATATTTCATAAGCCTCAAAATTATAACATTCTTATGATATAAACAGCTTATATAAGCCCATAAGCCGGAAATTTGATGGTTATCTAATATAAGCCGGAATCAAGTAAGCTGGTAAGCCCACATATAAGCTTAAACAAACACCCCCTTAGTTTATAGAGATGGTTGATTAGGATAACGGGATTGGGGTTGTGAATGGTTTACGGTATAACTTAAATAAAGTTAGGTTAAATGGATGCGATTAGTTTTGTTAGTTATTAGTTAGTTTATGGAGATGATTGATTAGAATAATGGATTTTTGGGGTCCACTACTAGTAGTTTATTATGCGAGGATATTGAGTACTATTAATACCGAGCTCTTGAGTCGGTTTGAAAAACCTGTTTTTGGTTATCGTTTGTTGTTTTTCTTTACATATAAGTAGTATTTGCTTTAGTTTTAGACTTTTAGTCTACCTTCGTATGAGCTCTTGAGTCGGTTTGAAAAACCTTTTTTTGGTTATCGTTTGTTGTTTTTATGGAGACAATTGATTCGAATAACGGATTTATGGGCTAATTAACTTGAGCTTATGAACTTAAAGTTATAAGCCCAAGTTGATAATCTCATAACTCATAAGTCATAAAGCGAAGAAAACCGCGCTTACTGGTTTATTAATCTCACATAAGCTCATATAGCCAACTTACAAGCTAAGACGAACACCCCATTAGATTGCTTATATTGCGAGTAATATGCTTTGATTTAGTTAATTTTTGTTATTGGTTTTGGTAAAATTTGAATTTTCATATGGGTTCTGATTACTTACATAGAGAGTAAATGTATTTTAGGAATTATTTGCAGTATATGTTTTTATTTGGGTGTTTTTTGTTATTGTATGATTTCTCTTAGCTTGAGTTCTCAAGGTTTTGTTAGGGGTGGTTGTGATTGCTTATTTAAACTGTTTATTGTCTTTGTTTTAGAAGTACATGTATTTGTTTATTAAATGGTGAAATAAACATTTTTGGGTAGGATGGAAAGCTAAGTGCACTAGTTTTAAATCACCAAGATTGTTAGAATGTGGGTATATTCACTACATTGCTTTATGTATGTTTGTTGCCTTCTAGAGACTGATCTTCTATATTAGAGCTTGTGTATTTTAGTTTCTGGTGTACTCAGGAATCCTGTTTCTGATGTCCACACTCTACACACCTGTGTTAATATGTAAAACGCCATTTAGAATGGGCTTCATACTAGGATCTTAAAGCTCTGCTTCTTATCTTTATGTCTATAGTTTGTGTATGAACTTTGATCTCTTGGTGAATGGTTTGCACTTGATATTTTCTAGCTTTTTGAGTTCTATATTAGAGATATGCCAGCATTGTTTCAGTTTTTCTATATGGAGATTTGTGCTGAGCTAGTCTGTATGCTGTTAAGTAGTGTAGATGTCCATAAGATTTTTAATATATGTTATGTACTATTAATCACATCAATGCTTGCTCAAGATATAACAAAGACGAAAAGTCTGCCAAATGGTCTAGGTCAGTTTCACTTTTTTCTCCACTGTTGATATTAAGTTCTTGGGCTGCTACCCCAGTCGGCAGATCTTTCCTTTCTTCAACGTTAACCCAGTCCCGTCTTCCACAAGGTATGGAGGAGGTAAGATATAGATAACCTTACCCCTACGCCTACCCAAAGGTAGAGAGGCTGCTTCCAGAGGACCACCGGCCTTTTTGTAGGGAGTCTTTTAACTGAACCGACTTCAATACCTTAGATTTTCTCGTGTCCATAAATCATACTGATTAGTATATAGCGCCATCCTCTTGAAAGCCTAGGTTTAGGCTATCCTGCGAGCTATTCTAATCTTGCTTGTGTTTGTTAGCTTAACATTATGAGTTGTTACAACTACATACAGCTGTGTCAAATCTTTCTTCATTCGCATACCTGCAGTTGATAATCGAGGCAAAGATACTCATTTATGGCAACTGCTATTTCTTCATCTTTGCTATGTTTTATATGAGAACACTTTTCAACAAGGTTCTTACATAGTAGAAGAAAGAAAAGCAGATGGGTTATCACAAGCAGGGTGGCATATGACATGCAAAAGTACTGAATGTAATTTGTTTATGATAGAACAAGAACAATGGAAATAGGCTTGTGTTTTATTATAGATGTTGATATTGACATTAGAAAGTCCTCGCGCTTGTTTCATTTCCAATTTCTGGGGCGAGTTTAGCTGGCTGAATGGGGAAGTATGACAGAAAAGCAAGTGTTAGGGCAAAACTAGACTTTAGAAATCTCAAGTTGAGAAATGTTGCTACTTGAACCTACTGTTGTTTCTTGTTTATTTTTTGTTTCTTGTTTTCATTGTTCACTCTGAAGTATTTGCTCTAGTCGAATTGTTACGTGCCATTGAGATCTATATTTTCTTTATAGTTAACAATGTTGTTCCTTTTGAATGTGATCTAATAGGATATTGGAGGATGTGACATCCAAAAGCAGGAAATACGTGAAGCTGTTGAGCTACCTTTGACTCATCACGAATTATATAAACAGATTGGTATTGACCCACCTCGTGGTGTTTTGCTCTATGGCCCCCCTGGCACAGGTAAAACCATGCTTGCCAAAGCTGTTGCGAATCATACTACTGCAGCCTTTATCAGGGTTGTTGGCTCAGAATTTGTTCAGAAGTATTTGGGAGAGGTATGCCATTGATATTCCTTTCTAAAAATTAACTAAATTGATTGGTATGTGCTATATGCAACTCTAGCACTAGAATATACTTCACAGTCAGAGTTGTTTCTAAAACTGGAACTGTATACATTCCCACATTATATTTGTTTACACTAGTTTCTTATAATGTATCATGTTTTAAGACATGGTATAATGACTGCTATAAGCATCTCATTCCGCTTATGCTTTATGCAGGGCCCCAGAATGGTTCGTGATGTCTTTCGTCTTGCCAAAGAAAATGCACCTGCAATTATATTCATTGATGAAGTCGATGCAATTGCTACTGCCAGGTTTGATGCTCAGACTGGAGCTGATAGAGAAGTGCAGCGTATTCTCATGGAACTTTTAAATCAGGTTAATTGAATAGCTCATCAAAGGGTCAATGAGTCATTCTGTTTTTGTCTTTAATTGGGACTTACATAATCATGAACTTTGTTTGTTTGTAGATGGATGGGTTTGACCAGACAGTGAATGTTAAGGTCATCATGGCAACCAACCGTGCTGATACTTTGGACCCTGCACTTCTTCGTCCTGGTAGGCTTGACCGCAAGATTGAGTTTCCTTTGCCTGATAGACGACAAAAAAGGCTTGTGTTTCAGGTAGTTTTTGGTGTCCATATCTTGGTTTTTTAATGTATGTTACAACTTGAACTTGTGCATTGGTCCGTAGTAATCACTGATGAATGATTGTTATCCTCAGCAATGGTGCCAGTCATTCTTCACAAACTTCTATTTCGTCAGTTTGTCTTTCTTACAGTACTTTTTGTTCCAACAGCCTTTTCATAGCACTAGAAAGGGGTGTTTGGATTTACGTTTTATAAGCTATTGTGATGATCAATATTAGGATCAGATTATCAACTGTCATAGAACGGGCGGTGGAAACTAGTGTTTGGTAGCGCCTAAAGATAATCAGACGTTTGATTGTTGGCAAATTCTTACTCTATTTTTTAAGAAATTAATAAAATGATATTTCTGGGAAAAAGTAGATGATTTGTGAAATTAAACTAATAGCCACCATTTAAGTTTATTATAGACATTGTTGGAGTCCTACAGGATTGAATACTTTCTAGTGTCATAGCTTAAGACCTAGATATGATCATATGATTACTGACTTCGTTCATGATTTAATTTTACTATCACTTCTATTTTGCAGGTTTGCACTGCTAAAATGAACTTAAGTGACGAAGTTGACTTGGAAGATTACGTCTCTCGACCTGACAAGATCAGTGCTGCTGAGGTAAAGTTGTTTTTATACAGCATGCAGCTCATTTGGCCTAGTGTGAAGGGATTTGGTGGAAATGGGCTGTTTTAGTTAGGATCGAAATGGATGGGGCGTTTGGTTGACTCACAAAGACCTTTCTTGTACAAAAATTAAGTTAGTAATGGGTTAATTATTATAACGAAACAGTGACGTACATCATCGGTCTCAGTTTTCAAATTAAACATCTTTCAACGTTTGCACTAAATATGGGCCCTTGGGCAACTTTTACCCGGCTTGACCCGCCCAACACATTGACTGGTTCCCTTTAATCTGGTTTACTGTTGACCCATGTGAACTGTTTGCAACAAAAATAGCCCAAATTACTCTTTTCTTTAGCGAAGGGTATGGAGTTTTCACCTCTACCCTTCATCGTCTAGCCTGCTGTAAATCAAACATATGCCATGCTTGTATAACTAAATTAACTTTTATGGTTGTTGCATTCAGATCACAGCCATCTGTCAAGAAGCAGGGATGCACGCAGTGCGCAAGAACAGATATGTTATTCTCCCCAAGGATTTCGAGAAGGGATACAGAACCAACGTAAAGAAGCCCGACACTGATTTTGATTTCTACAAGTAAAATCCATGTGTTGGGATAACAAGAAAAGACCTTGTGTTATTTACTTCTGTAGACGTGTTAATCTTATTATTAATGGATGTTCATGTAATCTTTGTTTGTTTTAGACGGTTGATTTTGAACTCGTCTTTGTATCAAGTGGGAAGATTATGATGCACTTCTTTTAGATGAATCTTTTTATGAAATGGCACACATAAAAGACCACACCATCCTCGCATATAAAGTTTGTATGTTTTTTTTTCCCTAGATAATTATTTAGGTTAATCGTGATACAGTAACAACTCTACTTAGCTATAATATTCTGTTACAATGGAATTAATTTCAAAGAAGGAAAAATGGAAACTTTGATATGAAAATTCATCTGAATTACAACTTAATACCAATACTTGAAGCCTTAAAACCCGGTTCAATATTTTATTCGATAGCTTTCGACAAACTCACATAACTAATCAACGATACACAAGAAGAGCATGATAATGTACGATGAAATTATATTTCACTCTCTAATCCGTGATTAAAGATATCAGCAAACGCCTTCATTTGCATATTTGGAAAAGACAACCCAATTTCAAAATCTTGTGTTGATTCTTTGCTTGCATTTATAGCAACCGAACCACCCACACTATAATCAATCGAAATGGTTTCGTACTTCTGCGGCTTCCCCCACCCAAAATCGATATCATAGAAGTTGAGCTTTGGTGTACCCGCAACACTAATCTTCCTTGCTGGAATCTTGAAACCCTCATGCCATCTCTCGGCATCTTTCAAGATTCCTTCCTTATTCTTAACCATTTTATTTATATCCTCGCTAATTAGTTTAGCAGCGAATACAAATCCATTTTCACTCGTCAAAACAACATTTTTTATGGTTGTGATACATGGTGCACCACAATTACCCAAATAGGTTGATGGAATCGGTGGATTCATACGAGAACGACAATCAACCGAGATAATGAATTGCTCTAACTCGTCCTCACCCTTTTTTTCTCCCATTTTCACTAGTGATTTCGCAATGCAACTCCATATATAACCACAAGTTACCGTAAAAGATGATATGTATTCCAGTGTTGGGATTTGGGTTAGGACCCTTTTCTTTAACTGATTGATATTGGTTCGACTCAATATAAATGTTGCCCGAACTTTCTTAGTAGGCCCAACAAGGCTCCGAGGCTGATAAAGAGTTTCAAGGCTTGTGTGCCTCAATCTGTATTCATCTAGTTTTGGAATGTCAATCAATCTATCTAAAACCGGAGGTGATCCATTCATTACAAATGATTGATCTCCCCCAGATTTAGCAATTGAAGTCCACGCCTTCAAAAAACAAAGGCGTGTGCTAGCATCAGCTACGGTATGATGATTTGTCATACCAATAGAGATACCCGAGTCCTTAAAGTATGTAACTTGGACCGAAAAAAGTGGAATCGTGACATAATCAGACATTTTAATAAGATCACCCAATGGAGGTACAAGTGGATGAAAATTTTCACATTCTCGAGGATGATTTCCTGTCAAATAATTAAAATTAAGACAACATTCTGCAATAGTAAGTGCAACATAATCACCTTCCACATGTCTAATTTCCGGTTTTCTAATGACACCAAAATCATCAACATTAGGATACACAAACAAATTGCTAGCGAATGGGAAAAAATGTTGTAGTGTGAGTGATAGAGAGTGTTTAAGATTTGGAACAACGGTTTCTAAGAAATGTGATTTAGAGTGCGGGAAGCGGTAGAAGAAAACATGATGGACCGGAGGGAAAGCTAGCCATGTAATGTCGAAAAAAGTAAGTGGCAATGAACGTTCACCAATGGTGCCTGGTGGTGAGGATATTCGAGAGTGTTCAAGAATTGTAGTGACAATGGGATTGGAAGCCATTGATTAAATTGAGAATGATGGACATAGGTTTGATGTGCATGGTTATATACTTATATATGTGGACAAATATGGGGGTTAGAACAAGGTGGCTGGATTGGTTTTGAATGGTGGTTGCCGAGGGTTAGTTTAAGTTTCATGTCTAAAACCTATATGTATACCCGCGCAAAGCAACGGTGTATAGCGGCAAATAATTATACTTGTGTAATAATGATTCTGGTTCGACCTTTGATGCAAAATGTGTATTTTTAGCGTGTGTTTTTAAAAGTAATATAGTGTGTGCTTTTTAAAAGTTGTTTAGAATTAATCAAACTTATCGTGCATTAAAGGGTACTAAAAGGCAATTTAATTAAACTATATTAATTTAAGTTTTCGAGATTTAAAAAATGTTCTTAACTCTTTATACAATAAAATAATTTTTGTGGGTTCTATTAATAGATACTCCGTATTAAATTAAGAGCAAATTATTTATTTACCCCACAAGTACAAAACCACTTGCATCATGTGCCCCAAAAAAATTTCATTTTCTCTAAATGCCTCACGGGCGAAGGACGCCCCAAAATCTTAGGCGACTCCTCAAAATCTTGCCAAATATCCCAGGGGTAAGTGGGATTTTTTTTTTATATTTATTTTTTCTTTTAGTGTAAATTACATAGATACTGTGAAAACGTAGAGGGGGGTGAATACGTTACCGTTTAAAAACTTTACTACTTGTTGTATCAAATGTCCATTTTAGCTTGTTGTAATATGAAAGACGTTTCTTGTTGTTTATGACCAACATAACTTAATACATGTTATCACACAAGTACAAACAACAAGTCACAACACACACAATCACATAATGCAAACATCAAAGCAAAGCAATAAGTAAAGGGAAAGTGCAAACCATTCACGACACGAGTATTTATCGTGGTTCGTGGGTTCGGTTTTACAGGACCTCCTTTTGTCTTGCCCTACGTCCACGGCCCCGAAGTAAACCCAACCGAGAGTTACTTTCAACTAGATCAACAAACCTCCCTTCTCCCCGGCGGAGAAAAAACCTTGACAATCCCGTTGCTTACACTTTTACCCCGACAATTAAGCTAGATGTCGAGTTCTTTTACAAGGGTACAACCACTCAAATCGTCGCTTACAATGTTTACCGACCCACAAAGCTAGATGTCGAGTTCTTTCGCAAGGGTACAACCACTCCCCGATAGTTCTTTTAAAAGGGAACAA
>LBNU01026631.1:34188-56039 GCA_014162995.1 Artemisia annua | reverse complement strand
GTCATGTTTTATACAAAGCCATTATTTTTTTGTATGGTAAAATATTTTTTATAATGAAACAACTACTAATAAAACACGTTTTAATAAATTTATTGGAGCAAATTTTATGCACGTGAAAAATTCTTCTCACGAGTGTGTTATTCCATCTTTATGGGATATCCCTTATGCAACGACTTGTGATCTGTCTTGTAGTGGAGTGCATATTAATTAGTAGCTAACTTTATATGTGTACTACTAATTTTTTAATGAATTTGTAAACCCTTCATGCACTTTCCATTCCAACAACTTCTGTATTTGCACCCGACACCCTTGCATTTATAATCAAATCGAATAGCCTTTTTCTGTACATTAAAATAAGTACTACCAAGCTAATACTATCTAACGGACTCATCAAGAATCAAGAGTGCATATAAGACAAGGTTAATTAAGTTTTAGTTCTTGTTGTTGGAAGAAATTTGTAAACAAATCAACATACTGTAATAGATACTTCTTGTTTCGGCTTATTAAGGTTGATTTTCGCATATGGTTACAGTATCGTCAACTCATAACTTAAGATCTAAAAGGACAAGTTAACCGACAACAAAACTAAAATCCTTGAAGACTTCACGTACGTACGAGGATGAAAAAACTGAAAGCAAATAATGCATGTGTCATGGAGAATAATTGTACAAATGGAGACATTACACACATGATTCATTGTAAACAAATGACAACAAGCAAGGTGTTTATTGCCCCTGCGTTACGATGAGATTAAACGTACGACTTCTTTTGGTAAACTGTAATTCATTAATGTTCTATATTGCAAGGGAAAATTTGATTTATATAAAAAAAATGTTGAAAGTAAAATTATGTAAAAGTATAAGGTTATAAATAAAAATTATGAAGCAAATAAAAATGAATAATATTTTTTTTGAGAATCTATATTAAGGGGAGATTATCATCTAATTTGTAATTGAATTACCAAGTTTGAAAATATTCAAGAATTCTTTTTCCAAATGTTGGAACATGTTTTTGTTAGATGATATTATGTTAGGCATTACGGCAAACTGCGCCTGTGAGCTTATATCTTTCATGTTTCTATGTGATTTATCATTATAATTCAACATGGTATTAGAGTGGATTTGATCTTCATAACTAATTGGCCGCCACTAATCGATGCTTTTATGTCACCCCGTCAGACCATGGCCGCTACTATTTATCCCATCTTTTAAGAAAAACTGTATGCCATTCTCGGCCAAGGGCTATACGCTTAATGTTTTAGCCAATTTACAGCTACCGTCGTTCTCTTCGTTTTCGAATTCTACACAAACCAACCTAAAAACGTGCCTCGCATCGTCACATGAATAGCTACTGATGTTGAATTCACACGACACAACTAAAATCCGATTTTGTTGCTTATGCATTATATATGAAGACTGCTTTCTACTTGTTGTTGGATGTCTTCATCAACTATTTGTTTTTGCTATTGGTTTGATTTGCTTTTCCTGCTGCTTGAAAGTTTGCTTATGTTTGGTGTCGGATGCATCCTTTAACAAATGTATCATTGCTTCAATGTTTTTAGTTTTCTAATCTAATCCGAGCTTTTACGATTTCGTTGTTCAGATTGCGAGGGAGTGTTACATGATATATTATGTTATGTTCATTAGGGGTGAGCCGGTTTTCGAGTTTAGGTCCATTAGAGTTCCATGTAATTCATCATTGTAAATAGTTAGCAGTGAAGACTTAATATTTACGAGGAATTCTATATTTCAATAGTAAATTGTAAGGTAATATGATATCAGTTGCTTAAGTTTTAGTGTTTTACCTAATGATTTTTCTATCCTCAAATGTCATTATATGCATTTTAGTTTTATGTACATCCCCAAGTCCATCGAGTTTCTTGCTTTTGAGATGAATCTTGGATTGATGATTTGTTTGTTCTAATACTAAAAGGGGAGATTAATTTGCAAACACAACTTTTTGATTAGGACACACCAAATTATGCATTGACTAGTTGTATTATATACAGATTCTGCTCTAAACTACTTGTGTAACCAATGTAATATTAGGTGCACGTATTGAATTTGCAACTCTATGAAACACCTATGATTCTTTGTGGTTTTTAAAACTTTAAGGAAGGACTTGCAACTTTGTGAAACTTTAATGGCAAAAAGATAAATGCTCAATTTTAAGTGCACATATTGAAATTGCACAAAAAAATACAAAAGAGTTTGGTCTTCCTTTGGAGTGATGGAGTTGAGTGGTTGTTGGACAATTTTGTAATCCGCCCAAGTTTATTGACTGGTAATAATTTAGTAGTAAAGTAGTAAACTCAACTTGTCTTTGTTTTTAGTTCATCAAATAATGCAAATGTGATAAATGTGTTCATTTGTTTGATATACACTTTCACTTAATTTAAAGAGGATTGTGTTTATACTAACTTAAAAAAATAAAAAGATTTGAGTTTTGTGAATTAAAATTCTTTCAAGTTACATCAACATATCTAGTTATGTCTCCTTACAAACAAAACGATAAGTTTACAAAAGGGTCTTTGCAAGTCTATTAATAATAGAACATGACTTAATAAGTTAAGAGAATCATAATCCTTAACTTAATGAATCCTAAGCGCACAAATAGGTCGGTTTGGGCCAACTAAACTATTCGTCTAACAATGTTGGTTTATAAGTAAACATGACCCGGCATATTTATGCCAGAAGATTTGAAGCCTCCTAGTATACGTAATATATAAGTTTTGATCTAAACTATATATATTTAAAGTATATTGCTAATATGCTTGTGCTCCTTCATTTCGACACACGACGTTATTGCTGATATAAGAAAACGATACTGCTACACAAATATGCTAATGCAACGGAAAATTCCTGTTGCAAAGTAGCAACCGTCATGCAACAGAGTACTTACCGATTAGAAACGACAAAATGGTTGCAAATCTGTTGTCCACAGAGGTTTTCTAGTCTTTTAATTGAATATAGGAGGCAGGGGAATATAGCTAGTTTCATTCAGTAAAGAGGATAAGTTGTACCAAAAGAACAGGCTTTCTAGTTTCTACTGCTTCTAGCGATTTGTATATATGTTTGTAATACTGTGCCCCGCATTGATTGGATGTGAAGGAGTATATTCTATATGAATCAGTACTCAGAAGCTTGAACACATAAATTATAATTAAAGTTATAGACTATTAATGTCTTGTTTGTGAGATGAATGTGATTTGCTTATATGATATGTCAAGCTTTAGGTTTTTGATATCAGGATGATTAATGATCAGAGAATGATACCAGTAACAAATATCACTTTTAATGACTAATGATTACACTTCATTTGGTAATAGAATGGAGGCACAAACTTGAAAATGATCCATACTTTACAAACTACTAATACTTATATAAACTCTAGTGGAACAAATTGTAGCAACCTTCATCTTTTATTCGGATCTCTCTTAATAGATCCGTACATTGAAGGAACAATGATCACATTGTTGGTAAACGCCATTAGATATATATACGGACATACACCATCTAGATTTTTCTCTTGCTAAAACTGATCCATGACCTCTTTAGAAAGAATATGATACTGTCAACTCTAGAGGAAGTTTCAGATCCTTGTGCATCTGTGATTTTTAATATCTTGGTCATTTTCGTTAAGTTGTCTACATGTATCTGATTCTCGGTTTTCTTAACATAACCAATATATGGATCCTTGTTGACTAGCGACTTTTGAGGCCTGATGAGCATGGAATCTGGCATCTAAAAACAGAAAGTAACGAGTAAATTAGCCAATGACTTTGTTTTTCTTCATTCAAGACCCATAACTTGCTAAGTCATTAGTTCTAAAAACTTGGTGGTTCTAGTTTGTATGTAGTTACCTTATTTTGTCTGCGGATCATCGTGCTAGATCCTAGAACAGTGAGGTATTCATCAACAGCTCTTACCCACCTGATAGTGAAAAGACGGGTTATGCTAAGATAAGATTTCAAGCTAAAAGTTGTAAGGATCACTTCAGACGGTACGAAAAAGGACTTACCAAACGCCCTTCGCGTCCGTCCCATCAAAGTACCCCAGATGTCCTCCGTGTTGTGTAGTAGCTAGAATAATATTCTTGTTCACCCTACGTTTAAAGCATAAAAAACCTTATAAGACAATGATGGATGCTAGAATATGATTTATGAATAAAATGATATAACTACGTACCGGCATTCATCCCATATAAGCGCTTCTTTGGTGCAAACAGGATCATCTAAGGCACTGATGCAAAGTAGGGGCACCTTTATACGTCCCACATAGCCAACACAACTAGATTCCCTATAATATGTGTCCGCAGTCTGGAAAGATAGTAATAGCATATTCAACAAATGATGGAGATTAGACGAGATAAACTAATGATGAAAAAGACAGGTCTTACATCAAACTTTGCAACAAGGCAAGTGCCACTGGTATCAAACTCACGAACACGGCGTGCCTGCAAAATGGGCAATCTTTTAGAATAGAACGGGTTGATTTGGCTTAATCTCAAACACTATTTTATTAATTTACTATAATTTAATTAAAATAATAATTAATCATTAACGCTTCTCTAATCATGATTAGCAGGTTTTAGGCATTTGAAAAACATACCGACTCTCAACCAGTTTGGCCCATTTCATTTTTATTTAAATCTTTTAGTTTAACCTAATTGGCCCATGAGAGATAACATAACAAAAAAAATCCCATTCATTTTGACATTGTCAGTTTGTCACCTATAACACAATGGTGAGAGGCAGGGGTGACCAAGTGGAGTCCCATGGATTTTTTGTGCGCAGTGTGAAATTATGTCAAATGTACCGATTTTTCTAAAATGAACTTGGTCCTTAATTTTTGGGGTACAATTTTCAGTACTTTTCATAAAATGAATCTGATGACTCTTGCTCCTCCGCCACTGGTGAGAGTTATGCTCACACTGGCCAATATATGTCTTGGCTTGGGATAGGATAACAATACTTTTTGTAAAACTCGTGCGGAAGGTAGTTTACCTTTTCAATGCCATCCCAATCAGCAAGACGAGTAAAGAACTCTTGGTGCCTGCAAAATGAGCCAAATTTTCATAAAAAATAAGCAATTTAACAAATGAGAAGATCATTAACTTTGTAAGATGAAGCCTCAAATATTTGACCATATTATAATATAGGCTATACTTTTTTGCATAACGTTTTAAACCAGCTCCTAAGGCTCTGTCATAAAACCTCTGTACCGCATTCCGTCCAATAAACCTGTTACAAAGCTGCCATGAATTGGAGAATGAGTTACAGAACACAAAAAGTTGTTTGTATTAGACGTTGTTTGAATTTTCGTGAAATGTCCAAATTATGTTTCTGAAATACCAACCAGAAGGTCCCAAGGACAACAAACAGCTGCAGCCCCATCTATAAGAATGTCATCCCCATCTTCACCTAGATATTTGACCTGAAATTAGGAGTGATCTAAGTCAACATTTGACTCCTTCACAAATTTCCTACAGTCAAATGTGTTTCGCCCTACACACTGATTATGCAGAGAGAATCCTAAAAATTACCATCATATTTGCTCCAAGACTGGTTCCAACAACAAACAAAGGAACATCGGGGGATTGGGAGCGAATATGTTCAACTACTTTGCGTAAATCATTAGTCCATCCACCGGTGTAAAAGAAATCAGACTGTATGGCAAAGTAAAGACCTTGTTAACACTATCGCGTTGAAAAGTAAAACTTGCTGGAAGTTGGAACAAAGGAATTTGAATACTTACTGTCAGTGGTACTCCCCCGAGGCCTCGATGGTTACTCACAACAACATTCCAGCCACGTTTCGCCATGTAGAAAGTGAGATGTTTTATGTACTGTCATGCACATTATAATAGTCAATTTCAAAAACAAGACAAGTTTAAGTTTCACTACTAGAAGACCAAAATTCCTGGATGAGTTTATGTTTTTAAGCCTCAATTTTTTGTTTGTTTTATATGTTTTCTTATAATGGTTTAATGCTGTTATCAACATAGGATTCCAAACTTACTACAGAATCAGAATCACTTGTCAATCCGGGGATTACTATGACAATGGGCGTGTTAGCATCTTGATGAAGCTCGTCATTTCCGATGTCTTCATTTTCAACAACTGAAAAAGAAATATGACCAAAAAATAGATTACCAACTCCAATCCCTATGATATCACTAGCAATCGGCTGTGTCGTTGTAAAGAAGTATTTACACTAAACAAGTTTAGAAAAAGCGTTACCATCAGAACGTGCCAACCAATCCAAAGCTACTATTCCACCATCGCCTGTGTTAAAAACCTCCCTGAGAAAAAAGTCACATAGATTAAATAAACAAAAAAGATCATACTCCATTTATGTTTTTAAAATTACTGCACAACTAGGCTATGATTTTTTATTTTTTATTATTATTATTTTATATATATATATATCATTAATCAAAACTCTAAGTATCCTTCTTTTTATAGCCATAGTTTCTTACTTTTTGGCCGACTAATTCACAGGGTTTGGGCTTATCGAAAATTCTAATTATCCTTGGCTCCTTGCATAATGACCAAAACTAATGAGACAAATATAGGGTCCTATGTCAAAATCATCAACTTTAATTATTTTAATCAACAAATTAAGGTAACGTTAGCTAGGAAACTTCCAATGAAACAAATCCAATTTTAATAATATTAAGTAGTTAATAACATATGAAAACAAACCTTCGGTAGTTGAAAACAGGAGGCCTCCCAAAAAATCTTAAGAAAGTAGTCTGAAGGTGTGGACTAGTAAGCCATGGAGTAGCCAAATACCTGCATATTCTTCATCTTTCAGAACACATTTACCATACATGATTTTAACTCAAAATTGCAACCAATTTGTTACCCGTTATAGCAACATTCGATCAAAGTAACGGAGCAAAAGCTCTGAACATGTTTTATATGGCAAAGAAAACTATAAATATTGAACATCTAAAAATGTATAAAGGGCTGATCATGAAAATATAACACTATTAACTCTTTTCTACCATTTGTTCATAGTTAGACGCCAAGAAAACATCCCCGAAATCCTAAACTTAAGGTAAACTGTAAAAAATGTCAAAGTATTAGTCCTGTACGTGATATACTTAAGTATTGCTCAACATGTACCTTTAGTTAACTCACTCCAATTCGTAAATTTCGTCTCCACATGTCAACAAAGTACAAATATATCCATTCGAGATACCCTGAATCTGGTCAACTATATGAAGATTTTTTGAACAAAGATATCAAGATTCATTACTTCTATAGTAATCATTCATTTACAAACTGCATGATCTTACCATCATTAAGCCACATTTAACTGCATATTCTAACTTACAATAAGTCTAGCTAACAAATATATTTCTATGCATAACTTTAGACAAACAACTATGACAACATAAGGATAACATCATTAGACACAAATAGCTTAATATTAACAAAGTGTTGTAAATAATATATATCAACCTTCCATGAAGAAGTGAGCATTTAGAGATGACTTCATGATAGAGTGTAGAGCAAGTATTAAAGGTCAACTCTACGTGTTGTCCTCTAAATCCGGTTAACATATCCTGAATGATATGAAACTCAAGAAAATTGTATGCAAATATTAACGAAAGAACAAACAAGCCGATCACATAGTGAGTGATCGGTATGAGAGCTAGAGCTGTGAACAAGAGCTTGTATGGCGAGTCAGTTGATGAGCTTATCATTTCCATTGATGATAAGCTCATGTTCTTTGTGTTTGTGTATGTGTTTATTTGTGTGTTTGTTTGAGAGATGAATAAATGAGGGAAGTTTGAATGGAACAAGAAATGTTGGTTTTGGTTTTTTCTTATGATGAGAAGCTAGTCTCTTCTTCTTATGGAGAGTGTGGCTGCACTAGTCATATTCTTTTTGTCACACTCCATCATTTCATTTTTTATTTTCTTGCATTTTCTGTATTAAAAAACAAAACAACTTAAATTATAGCTTATCTAGTCATCTATTTTCTTGGGTATTCTTAATTTTTAAATGACTTGGTTAAGTTCAAAGGTAGTGACAAACTGAGAATAGCGGTTCTTAAATTTTGGAGTAATAGATAGTTTTGTACTTTACAAAATAAATAGTACCGATGACATTAAATAGAGTGGGTTAAATATGGTGATACATCACCATTATACTCTTTTACCATTGTTGCAAAAAAAGGTTTACAAAGCCGATTAATCGCCGATTAGGTGCTACAAGGCTACCGACCTTGCCGATTTATGTAACTGGGTCAAACAAATAGGTCACCCGTGGTCAATGGCGATCAATGGCGGTCAATGGTGGTCAAACTTGCCAGAAACCTATAAATCTTGCTGGAAGTACCCAAAACTCACTGTAAACTTATTTTGATCACTTATAGTAACTGTTTAAGTTTATTACAAGTTGTTTTTTAGAAAATACCTTGCCGGAAATACCTAAAACTCACAGAAAATACACAAAACTTGCCGGAAATAACTAAAATTTGTCAGTAATGCCAATCCGATTAATCACCAATTAATCCCGCCTAGACCGATTACAAGCTACAAGGTGGTCGACCGCCCAACTACCGATTCGTGATTTTTGCAACCTTGTCTTTTACACACAAAAACTCTATAACCTATTAAACTTACACATAAAAACTGAAATGTCATTTCACCATAATTTATTACTGTATTAATAACTCTTTAGGCTAGTAGGCAAGGATACACATTTTTCACCATACACATCAGCGTCACGTCAGCTTTCTCTCTCCTCTCACTCCCTTTCACCTCACTTTACCATTTAGTGGGTAAGGGAAACCCATCTTCACTTTAACTCCCATTTTTTATTTATTTTTTAATACTTACACAATTAAAATCATAAACGTAAAAATATAAAATCGTAAACTTTCAAATTTTAAAGAACAACGTACGAAATGAAAATGTTACATAAACTTAAAATAAACATTACATAAACTTCTTGAAATTAGAACATTACATAAGGATAAAATTAAAACATCACATAAAGATAAACTTAAACTTCAATTGTAATCCGGGTGATCCCAGGTTTCAAAGTTGTTGGAGTCGTAACCGTCGTCGTACGCAGAGTAGTTCGCAAACTTCTCTGCTTCTAACTGAGCTTCCAACTTGCTAACCTCCCGCTCCTTGTCATCGTTCCAGCCACCATCCTCTTCATAACCTAGTCGAAATTGATCCAGATGAGGTTGATGTTGTTGCTGCTGAACAGATCTTGGTGCATCAGATGAAGTTGATGCACCTTGTTGTTGTTGTTTTTGTTGTTGTTGTTGTTGTTGTCGTCGTCGTCGTCGTCGTCGTCATCGTCGTCGTCGTCGTCGTCGTTGCTGCTGCTGCTCAACAGAAGCAGCTTTCACATTTTCCCATAACTCCAACGGATCTTGTTGGATTTTTGGGACTGTATCTGATTCACACAACCCCACAATGTCTCAACAACGGCAGCGTCTTTGCGATATTCATCGTACCAAAACCGGTCGATCACAAATTTTCTGTCGTCAGGGATGTTTTTTCACTCTGTGTATCGTGTTCTCAGTTGTTGTTTGAGTGCCTTTGCGAGCTCAAACTTCTTAATAACTTCGACAATTGCCTCTTGTCGTTCCGTGTCTTCTTTGTCGGCTTGGTTTTTGATATACCTTTATAATTCGTCGACGGTGTGGGGAAGTTTGCAAGCCATATTAGAAGTATTGTTGATTTCTTAATATAGTAGTGTTTTGGTGAAGTTGTGGTTTAAAAAGTATGAATTAGTGGGTATTTATAAGTAAAAAGGGTGTAGTGGTTTTATTTTATTTTTTTAACTTGCAACGGTTAAAACATGGGGGTGGGGCCCATTTTTTTTGCTTTTTCATTTGGTGGATGTTTCACCAATTCTTGTTTTGATAATGGTGATTCGTGCGTGAACTTGGTTGTTATACAAGGGAGATAGCGCGTGAGTGGGAGTGAATTGGTGAAGCCACCACCTCCTTGCCTGCTAGTCTTATCATCAAAGAAATATAGAAATGGGGCATCTCCACTATCTATCTACACAAGTAGACTATTTAATTGATTATTTAATTAGTGCAAGGACACATAAGACTAGAGACCAAGGCATACTCATTCTCTCAACGCCATCTCAACTTTCTCTCTTCTTTCATTTTCCCTCACTTCATATCATTTTTTTGTGAACATGGTCATCTTAACCTCATCTTTTATTAAAATACCACTTTATAAAAATATACCCCACTAAATATATACCTCACACACACTCACAGACAAAATACAAAAACAATAAAGGGAATGAGGGCCCCACATCACTCCATGTACCAACTAGGTGAACCGTTCACCTTACTTTCTCTTGATTTGTGTGACTTGCACGTGAGTGAAATACAAGGACAAGGGACAACTAGGTGAATTTGACAATCACCTTGCCAAAGTCACACCCTTGGCCTTTAGTCTAATATGTGTATGTGTAAAGACACACTCACTTTAAACGCACGATCCCCATAGTGGAATTGAATGCTAAGTTGGCGTCTAAACTATTTCTTTAAACGATGCCAACTCACTGCATTGGAGATGGCCTTAGGCTCACATCGAGATCTAATCTCCATCCATTGCGACTACAACAGCTCCAAACACGCCTCATTCTATCTATAGGAGAACTTTGTACTATCATCCGATCTATAAGAACATTACCTCAGCTACAAGCTGATAACCCTCAGTAGGAGTAGTTACCGAACAAAAGAGAAACCAAACACCAGCCAACATCTACCCAAACTTTTCAGAGTCATGCATTATGCATGCTAATGTAGTCTGTAAAATGGTTTTATTGCAACAAGTTACTTGTATAGCGAAATGACTACATAAATACAAAAAGTTACAAATCTTGATCATGTATTCTAACTGAGTTCTTTTTAATGCTCTCTATGTCCCGTCAAAAATGTTTATCTTACTGTTTATATTCGTCTAAAAAAGTGTTCAGTTTTTGTATATGGGTAGTAATCATGTCAGTTGTTTGTTTTTGTTTTTCTCTATAATTTTACCCTTTTAATTAAAACTTACATTAATTACAAATTTTTTATTTTTATAATAAGTGTGAGGGTAAAAATGATTTTTGATCAATCAAAATTAGCGCTAATTACACATATCACAATTTATCTATTATTTGTTTGTAAACACTTTGTTGGGGACGAGAGAGTATATATTAGTCCAGATATCAAATATAGTGATTTATCATTTTATGCTTAATCATGTATTCCAAATAGTTTATTCGAGACTAAATGAAAGATGTCAATCTCCACAATGTCTTTCTTGTTATTTATTCCTAGGACTACTCATTTTTATGCATAGTTTCCAAAAACGAAGCAGTTAGAAAATATTTTATAAAAGGGCCACCTTTATTGAATATGATCTTACAGCTTTCGAAAGACAAACGTGAACATTTTGAACATTTAAAATCAATCTTCTTAAGTTTTGTAGTAACAATTTTGCTCGAACTAGCAATAAGCATCATGTGAAATATCCCGGCGATTTAAAGCAAAAAAATATTTGGTCTCACAATCATTAAATGTGGCCCTCAAAGTAACTTATTATCTCATAAATTAAACACATGCCAATATATCAACCAAGTGAATTTAAACCACATGTATCACAACTCCATTATTTGAGGCTGTGCAAATTGCAAAACATAACATCCTCAGTGTATGTTGGGTGCACAATATTTTATTTTATGGTAACAAAATATAGAACGACACGTTGAGTTTAGCGAGTCAATGAAGTCGGGCGGATAACAAATTGTCCAACAGCCACTCAACCCATCACTCCAAAAGTCCAAAGCAAAGAATCGTGTCGATTAAATGAGAAATAAAAAAATTAAAATGTGAAACATGAGAAATCATACATTTTAAATATATCTACCAAAAAATATATATATTCTTTTATTTTTTCCGTTATTATTTACTTGTGCAGGTAAAAGTCTTTCTCATTTTATTTATTTTTTCTCATTGGACAGAGTCTATAATTTCAGAGTCTATAATTTCAAACTTTAAATGGATGTTCTAATGTTTGTCAAAATGAATGCTATACTCTTTACGTACATGTTTCACGGAGAGCCTCATCACTACTAAGGTGTTGTTTGTTTATTAAGATACTCTGAATCTGATTCGCACATCTAAATCTGGATCTGAAGTATAAATGTTTGAATCTTAATCAAATGATATATTTTTTTTTTTTTTTTTTTTTTTTTTTTTNTATTCATATGAAACATAAACCTGTTTAAACATTATTATGGAGCATTTGGGTCATAAAATTAATATAGTTTAGCAACATGAGAATAAAATATGTTAAACAAAACATTAAAGGACATTGTGTATCAATTTAATCTCGTAAAGTAGTCATATATTGTTAGTGTTTTACTCCCACGTGGTTGAACATCTTCATCATTTTACAGTTGTCACTATCATTTATTTTACAATCATAAAATTGCGAAAAATAACATTTCATATTACACTTAACATTGTCAATTAACAATTAAAATATTTTTTAATAAAAAATTTTAAGCTCATGTTCAAGTTACACGTGCCACAATTTAATTTCACAAACTAGTTATATATTACTATTGTTTGGAAAACTCTTAAGTGTTTGAACATCATCATTATTATTTTGAATATTATTTGTTTAGCAAAAAAAAATGAAAGGATAATTCTCTTTAACGTACTATCAATGCTAAAAAAATTTCGAGAAAAAATATCGTACAAAATGAAAAAAGAAATCAAAGAAAAAAAAAGTAAAGAGGGAGGTGGCATTAAGACGCCCCTTCACATTTAGTTAGATTTTAAGGTTTATAAAAACAAAAAGAGTAAAATACACCGTTCGTCCTTAAACTTGTCAAAAAGACATCATCATGGGACATACCTTGGCATTTTCATCATCGTGAATCCTTTTTTTCAAGTTTTTATATCAACTGAGTCTCTTGACCCGTTATTTTTTGGCCAACTCCCGTTATTCCTGTGAAATGACTATTTTATCCTCGTCTTCTTCCCACTCTCATTTAATTTTGGTACAACTTGTACAACATTATGGACGAACTATGTACACTATCACCTCACTCACCCACACTACCATCATCACCACCACCATCTCAGTCACCTCCACCGCAATCATCATCTTGAAACCCAGATTTCGGCCACCACTTCCGACTACCAACCCCCATCTTTGACCATCATTTCCGGACACCACCAGTCCACCATCAAGACAATTCATCACCAAACATAAAACTCATTCACAAATCTCATCCATCCACTCTAAACACAAACCATTCATCACCTCATCCACCATCCTTCTTCTTCATCTCCAATCACCACCACCAATCATTACAACCATCCACCACCATTACAACCATCCAAATATATATACAATAAAAAAGATCAACAAGCAGACCAAATTCCAAATATATACAAATAACATATTTAAGATTTACAAACATCATTATTAATTTTTAGAAACAAAACAAATGCATACTAAACAGATCAAGTATATACAAATAAAAAAGATTCAATTTTTATGAACTCCAAATATATAAAAAAGATATAGTAACTTCATATATACTTTTTCATACCAAGATTAACAAGCTCGTTAATCCCCTCATCCAAACACTCCCTATCATCTTTCTTAGCAAGCATCTTTACCTCGTGAACAAGACTAACCCCCGACACTGTTTTCAAATAAGCATATTGAACCAGTCATCTTCACCTTCTATGCATACATTAAATATAAAAATCAGAATGTTCGGTGTACATAATCTACCATAAAACAAGTATAAAATTGTATTGGCCATAGTAACAACGCCTTGATGATAAACTAACTGAACTGATTTACAAATATCAAAAAGCTATACTTCTCAAATTAGCTTCAAAGTTGCATATACCCTATAGCCACTTTAAGCTTAATAATTGTAGTGATATAGTACAAGTGCTAATCACTTCCATCTAAAACAAACATCACTTAAGCATATAAACATAAATGAAAACAAGCATAAAAATAAGCCATAGTGAACTAATACAGATCCGTTAGTGATGGCATTACCATTGGATTCGTCGAACCAGGTATTCGCCCTTCATCATCTTTAACCTCACCGTTAACTTGTTTCACCTCCATTATATGTTATTTAATCAATTAAAAGGATAAAATTTATATAAACATATATGTGGGTGTGTGTGTGTGTGTGTGTTTGAGGTAAAAAGGGGGATGATGGAATCAAACAAAAAAAGAAATGGTGTGTGATGTTGTATCTAATCAGATTGTCGCGTTTGGTAATTAATTTTGAATATTGTATCTAATTATATGCAAATTGGTACAAGCTAATAAAACAAGCGAATTGCATTATTTGTCAAATATATTAGCTTATCATGTGTAATGTGTTTTGCAAATATTCAATATTTGCACAAAAGAAAAAGAAAAAAATGAAAATTTTAATAATGGTAGTGGATGGTTATAATGGTGGTGGGTGGTGGTGGATGGTTGTAATGATTGGTAGTGGTGAGTGAAGATGAAGAAGAACGGGGTGGATGAGGTGATGGGTGTTTTACTTGTTAGAGTGGATGAATGTGATTTGAGAATAAGTCTTGTGTTTCTTGATAGATTGTGGTAAAAGAGATGATGGTGATAGTAATGGTGACAAGATGATGATGGCGATGGAGGTGACTGAGATGATGGTGGTGTTGGTGGTGGTAGTGATGGTAGTGTGGGTGAGTGAGGTGAAAGTATTAACTTTTAGAGTAAATTAGGGGTGAGCAATCCCGACCGACACCCGACTCCCAATCCCGACCGACACCCGACTCCTGTCCCGATCCCGACACCCGACTCCCTTCCCGATACCGATCTGACTGTAATCGGGTCGGGAGTCGGTTTGCGTTTTCCTGGTAATCGGGATTCGGGACGGGTCGGGAGTCGGGATGGTCCCGAGAAAACACAGCCAAAATCAAGATTCGGGACGATTCGGGACCATTATCGGGATTCGGGACGAGTCGGGACCATTATCGGGTCGGGATTCTGTTTGGGTTTTTCCCCGTTGTCGGTATCGGGATTAGTCGGGACGGGTCGGGATTCGTCGCGATGCTTACCCCTAGAGTAAATACACCATTCGTCCACAAGGTTATACCACCAAAACAATTAATCAAAGTGAAAATATCTATTATGCCCTCTTGCCAAAAAGTAAAATGGGTGTTGACTAAAAAATAATGGGTCAAGGGACTCAGTTAATATAAAAACTTGAAAAAAAAAGACTAACGATGATGAAAATGTCAAGATATGTCCCATAGTGATTTATTTTATTTTATTTTTGACAAATTTCAAGGATGAACGATGCATTTTACTCTTAAAAAATTGTAATAAATTAATTAATATTTTCTCTCATTTGGAAAACTTTCTCTCTCCTGACATATTTACGTTTATTTATGACACAATTTCTTACAACTTAGATCATGAGGTGTTTTGGCGAAGACAAGCTAGTCATGCCGACGTGGCTTTCGTCGTGCCTCGCCACACGCTTGCCACCACACCAACAAGCTTCGCAGTGCTTCGTTGTTGGTTGCCTCACCGTGCAAACGGCGAAGTAAAAAACGTACGAATTTTCCAGGTGAACGTTGGTAAGCTTATATTTAGCATTTACTTATTATTATTATTATTATTATTATTTTAGTTTATGAAACATGGGATGATCTTCAACATTATGTTTCAAGATCATAACTTGTGCTGGTGGTGATGAATATGTGGGTGTTTCAAGATCTTCAACATCATGTTTTAAGACAAAGCACCCAGTAAATTTTTATTTTATTATTATTATTTTTTTTTTTAATTTTGTAACAACTGAAATTTAACGTTAACTTTTACCTATAAACATAATGTTTTACTTAAATCGCGTAAATTTTAAACTTTACGAATAACCGTTAGGTTATCCCGTGCATAACGAAAACCACATTTAAACATTTTATATCACACTATACTAATGTTTAGTCTACTCAAAATCATTTAAATGATCATTTTTATTCAAATTTATTTTTTCAAATAACTTGCATTTTACGCGTTTTAACTTACATTTTAAGCATTTTAACTTAAATCGCGTCAACCAGAAAAACGGCATTTAATGTAAACCGACAATTATAGAAGGTCAATTTTACATAAAATATATGCCATAGGACTATTCTTATCACATTTTATAAGTTTACACTTTTTATTTTTTAAGTTTCACGTAAAACGCTCTTATTACGCGTTTTAAGACTTATACGCATGCAATACTTACCAAATACCCTCACCACCTTTAGATTAACACCTCTTATACTTTATGTACCTTCAAATTAATAAATTTTCTCCCCATTTTATACATAAAAACCGGACCTCTCTTAAACTAAACAAAACAAAACCAAAAACCTCATTTAAATGAATTATTTACCAACTATACACACTTTGTCAAAGTTTCTTACACAACCACTTACACAAGCCAACCACCCACTCTTTTCTTACACCATCCCAATCCCCCCCCCCTCCCTTCCCATACGTTGGTCAAGTCCACGTTGGTCAAGTCCTTGTCTCTATGGTTTTAATAAAACTATCAAAGCCTTTAAAAACTACTAGTTTTCCTTTACCGGTAAATAGAACACTTAACATTTTTCTTTCATTTCATCACCATTCACCACAAAAACAACTAAACCTTCCCTCATATTTCTACCTATTTTTGCAGCAAACACAGAAGAATAAGGTGTTCAAACTTTGTTCTTTAGCTTATTCAAGTGCTTATTAAATGCTTATTTAGTTGCGGGTATATAAGGGTGTTCATTCTTGGGTTTTGTCTAGCATACTTAGGTTTCATTGTTCTTCCTTTGCACCAGTCTTGCACCACCTTTGTTGAAAGCCCTATATACTCTTTCTAATACTTATAAGTACTTATTTATGAAAGCCATGTTTAGTTTAGCACTTGATTATACTTGAAATATTGCAAAACCTTAAGAATAAGTTACTTATTTTACTCAGCTTTCTATCCCGATTGAACCAACCCCTAAATCGACCTAGGAATCATATCTAGACACTTTTATATACTTTTCCAACTTTTTTGGACCTATATACATGTCTTAAGTTTATCCCTACCAAATTTCGTGGTCACTGGAGTTGATTTGATATTATTTTAAAATCGTACAAGGAAGTTACTCAAAACCGACAAAGAAATTTATAACCTGTATAATTGTGTAAAAAGTACCTAACCTAGAAGCATTTCTGGATTTTGCACTAGTTGAGACATTTGTAAAGGAATCTCATACCTTTCCAGGGACAGTAAATTCGTGTTATAACGCTAAATAACGAAGGAGAAAAGGCTCTGACACCGTAGGCGTAGTTTTCTGAATTTGAAATAGTTTTGATACCTTGTTGCATTTTTGGCTTCATTGGACAATTGGTGAAGAACCAAGCCGAGAGCCTACCATTTTTGGAAAATAGACTCGAAAATCATGAACCTAGGCCCTTTTTAAACAATTTTCTTCTTCAGAAAATAAGCGTGCAATGACCCGATTTAGAGAAAAGTTTTCTGAAAATAAGACCTTGCTGTCCCAAATTTTGTTTTAATGAAAACCGACACTTAACACTTATTTTCTTGAACCGGAACTTTGAAATAATGAAAAAGGACATGTTTATCTAGGTTTAGAGAGTTTAACGAGGAAAAATGGATTTAAAACGAGTTAGAAACACGCTTTCCAAGATGGATTAATCATGACTTACGTGACTTGAATTTTTTATGATTTCTAAGTAACTATAACGCGTTTTGAAATACATTTCTTAAACAACCGACTTGCGTAACATGTTAAAACCTTACTACAAGTATATAAAGGTGCTAAACTTCATAAAATTCATAAGCATGTAGTCCGTATTGCATATTTCCTAAAACGACTTATATTTCTAGATCGCGTTAGGATTCCCGGTTGATTTCATTACTTACACTTTCACGTGTACTTTGAATACTTGAGGTGAGTTTCATAGCCCCACTTTTACATGTTTATACTTGTTTTTCAAATACTTTGGGGCGAAAATACATTGCTTGCTTTTACATATGGATACAAGTACATAAAACATTTACGAATTGTCTAAGTTACAAATTGCCTAATTACTTTTTAAGTGCGAATGTTGTGAATAGATCTATTGGGGGTAAACTCCCACTTCCGGGTTTGTCGCTCCAACTAGTTAAACGGACGCATTTCATTTGATGTCGTACAGATGTTTGGCAAAGCACCTGTTTGGGGTGAATACATAAACTAACTGTCAAGGCTTCGGTATCATAAGCTTAGTGCAACAATAACTCTTTTCATAATTGGAATACAATTGTTGTAGAAATCTTGTAGTCCACACTGCTTTTATATACTTAAACTTATGAACTCACCAACATTATTGTTGACCCTTTAGTATGTATTTTTCAGGTTTGCGATAGTTGTTTGGCATATCATGGAGCATGAGCATTGGAGTCGCATCTTTTGAAGACTTGTGCAAATATTCATCGTTCGATAACTTTTTCAAAAAGCGTATTTACTTATTATTGTAGATCTTGCAATATAGGAAATAAGATAGAAGGATTTCTAAATCATATAGAATCAATGGATTCGTGGTAAAATCCCCGTTCACGTTTTTTCTTTTTCTTATCAATGAATAGATCTCTTTACTTGTATGACTTAGATGTCTCGTATTTCTCGAAAAAGTGATTCGATTGATGGGATTTGGTATGATACTTATGAGATCGATGATATCGATGAGATTGATATTCAAATATTTCTTCTTAGAGCGTATTGATTTGACCCCGGGACCACCACCCAATAGCATGTTGCCACCTAGGGAATCTCCTAATTGTTTCAGAGCAACTAGAAAGAGATTCTTTAACCAGAAAGAATTCGGTTCAGATGTAGGATACCTATCCAGAAGTTTTCGCAACTCAATCATAGATGATGGAATCATCAAAGATTTGACCTTCTCGAACTCTGTCTGTAACTCACTAGAGGCCCCGAAAACAAAGAGAAGATGTGTACAAACGAGATATGCAGCAACAAGAAGAAGGAAAAGGATTGCATAGAGGACTCATGTAGGTCGTTTGATATAACTGTAACTTTGTTCCATGAACGTCACGCCCCGGTTACCATTCCGCTGCGACCCATTTTGGGGGTGTGACATTTTTGATGTGGGTGTTTGACTTTGTGGTTTTGGGTTAATGGGTTTAGTGTTTTTGTGGTGATAATCTGTGGGTGTTTCAAGATCTTCACCAAATGTTTGTTGAAATGCTCTACTGAAGTACTATATATGCGGGCTTTTTTTTTTTTTCATCATTATCATATAGTTTTTTGTAATTGGTTGATTATGTGTTTGAAAATTAGAAAAAAAAATATTAAATTGAAAGTGATGGAACCCAAATGAAGAGGTTGTGTTATATTATGATAAATGAGGTATTTTGGAGAGGTTGTGTCATGGTGATGTGGCACCGGTGGTGCCTTTAGCTACGCTTTGTACAAAGCCAAAAGCATAGAACTTGAAACAAAAGGGGCAGACAATAATGTAAGAGTGTGTAAGAGTTGTGTTGTATGTGAGGAAAATATAATCTCGAAATATCAAAGAAATAGTCATGGTTTTAACCTAGGAAGCACGGACACACCAAAAACCTCGGAGTGGCAGTGTCGGACACGGCTCGGACACGTGTCCGACACGCATGTGTCGTGTCCCACGTGCTGTTTGGGCCGGACACAGATTTGGACACGGCTTGGACACGGATTTTGAAAAAAAAATGAAAAAAGAAGGTTTTCAAAATTTATAAAGAAGTAGAAATAGATTGGAAATAAATAAATAAATAGAAGAAGAAGAAAAACCTGATGATAATCTTAAAAAGCATTTGATTCAGATGGTAAGAAGGTTTGTGAAGCATAAATGTAAAAATGAAGAAAAGTGTATTGGGGAAGATGAAGTTGTGGAAGATGAAATGTACTATATTTATATTAATATTAGAAAGGGTAAAGTATATCACGTGTGTGGGGTTGGGTGGAGTGGCCATTTTGAAAGCAAGAGTGGTATTAGTACTTTTTTTTCTTCTAAAATTTTCTTTTCATGTAGTTTATTGAATTTTTATTTATTTTTACTTATGTTTAAACATTAAAATTATAGAATGCTATAGGTTCGTATTTGTAAAAGTCTCACCAAATAGTTATAAATGGACATTTTATAAATATAAATGCGGGATATATATATAAAATTAACGTGGTCCACGCCGGTCCGTGTCCTATTTTTAGATTTTGCCTATCGCCGTGTCAGTGTCCGTGCCCGTGTCGGACACCGTGTCCGTGTCCGTGCAAACCCTAGGTTTAACAATATGCTACAAAATTTAGTTAAGTTAAAAATAAGTGTAATCTTAAATCAATTTGTAAATGTCCCAAAAGTTAAAACGTTTTTTTTTTTTTTTTTTTTTTTTTTTGAACTTACCCAAAAGTTAAAACTTACAAGGTGGATAATAGTTGTGAAATATGTTAAAGTAAAGTGTGTATGTTTTTGCTTTTAAATAGTTAAGGTTATAACGGTTGATATTAATCAAGTTTGAGAACTATCAACTATGTAATGACTAATGGCACTGATACTAAAGTATATGGCTGTAACTTGTAAAAAAATCTTCTAACTTGAATCGAAGCAAATTGAGAACCGTGTGTTTGCGACTAATGATAATACGATATGTCAAAGTAGTATCCTCTTTAATATATGTCTTTTAATCACTATAGACGACTAGACAAAGTGTGCAACTATTCAATATTGTCATTTGCTTTTTCTTCACTTCAACTTGTGAATTTTATATTTCAAGCAATTTAAAGATGCCTATTAGAATAATACTCCTAAAATACCTAAAATGGCCTTTGCAGTTGTTGATACAAAAGTTGGGCGTTCCTTAATTAGACTCCTGTTCTCGTACCAATTGGATAGTACTGCTTGAGACCTGCGCACTAAGAAAGCAAACAACACTGTTAGGCTTATCGTGGGATTGTCTCCCACGATTATCCTCCGGTGTGAGAGTAAGTAATCGGTTTTAGGGTTATAATGAAGAGTTAGGGTTTTTAGATGATACCTCAATGAGAGCCGTGATGCCCTTTATATACACACGAAATCCTTGTAGGTTTCGTGTTCCTTACTCTTCGGCGTATCCCCTATATTCGGTCCATTGATCCTTATCCCATAAATAAGAGATCCCATATCGAGACCAAAAATAGATTAGGCTTTTGGCCTCTGTGAGCCCAAACCTTTGTCATGATAGCCCACGCGTGGTGGGCTTGGTGTTAGTATCGTCCATTAGCCGGGTTCGTGACCCGAGTGCGGACTATACGTCATCATGTCCCCCCAGTCTAGTATGCGCACGGTGCAACCGCGGATGCTAGACTATCAGTCGTAACGAAAAATACGCCAGCATTCGTGGCGAATAAGTTTCAAATGTTTCCCGCTAAAAGAATATACCATGAATCTAGTCCAAATAAATCAAAAAATCTGCCTTGGAAATCGTGGGAAAGTGCAAAAAGTACCTTACCTTTTGATCTCCTAGCCACACGATTAAAGTGAGTGGGTTACACGTGTCACCCATCCATGTGGGTGGAACCCTTTTTAAAGGGTAACCCTCATTTCACTGTTTTTATCACAGTAAAAAGCTTCTATTGCCTCCATTGTTAAAAGACTTCCAAACCGCAATCAAAACATCAAAAGTACTCACGAAGGTAATAGCGCGTGCGCTTTTGTATACTAATCATGGTCCGCCAATTATTCGACTTCACATCCGATATAACCGAGGATGAACTTCGTGAGTTCACCTCG
>LBNU01026631.1:15591-28084 GCA_014162995.1 Artemisia annua | reverse complement strand
GCTAGAAAGATTTTGCAACATTTACACCTGACGCCGTCAGGTGTTACAAGATGTAGGCCGTCAGGTTATAAGCTAAAGAGTGACGGCCCAGAAAGATTTAGAGGGTGACGGCGTCAGAAGTGGATCTAGGCCATCCGAGAACCCTAGTGGCGGCGAGCTGACGGCGTCAGACTCTTTAACCTGACGCCGTCAGAATGTAAAATCTATATATATTTTCCTAATTTTCATTCATTAGTGTGGAACTGTGTGGGGAACTTTTGGGATAAAACCCTAAGACGAATTTAGCTGTATTTTCAAGGGTTTTTCACCCTTGAATCATTCATGTTCAATTAAAGATAAGTCCTCACTTAAATTAATCAATATGTCTATGTGTTGGTTAATTATATCTTATGCTTGTCTTTCAATTAACATGCTAGGCTAGATTTTTCTTGTGTTTGCTTAGATCTAATGAAACCTAACTATTAATTATTGGTTGATTGGTGTGTTATTACATTGTTGGGATGAATGTTTCATCAATTTTAGGCTTAAGAAAACTGGAAATACTCCTATATGGTAACATGCTTGAACGTCTTAAGAAACATGTAACTAAGGCATACTAGCTGTTATTAAGGTAGTATTTAACGCATGAGCCACTGTTTACAATCCCTATGATTATGTGTATGCATGGTTGTAGGAGGAGATAAGAGCTCATAGAATTGGGGAGATATGTGTTGGGTTTAAAGCTAACTCTACTTCTGAAGTATCTCTACTGCTGGCAGACTACTCTACTGCTACTCTACTGCTGTAACTCTACTGCTGGAAGGATACTGCTGTACTATCTCTGCTGCTTGATGATAAGTTTGTATACACGTCTTTATATTTATAGTAAAGATGTTTTGTAATATTCTATTGTATTAGAATATCTTTGTCTTGTGTAGGAAGTTGATGTAAGCCCGTAGGGTTCCTTGGTGTATAAAAGGTGATCCTAGGGTTAGACTAGAGTACGTATTATTCTAGTATTCATACACCTCAAGGTTGTAAAACCCTATCACTATTCAGAGTGCTCGTATTAATTATATTGAAGTGTTTAAGGTGTGAATCACTTGTGTTCGTGTTCTTCTTAAGTTAATTATTATATTCCGCATAGTAATTAAGGTTACATACAAGTCAGCTTCTATACATTATTGTCTTGGTTTATCTAAGATAGTAATTCTAGATCAACTGCTCAACTGGGATCACATATAAGTAGATTAAAAGTAGAGATACTTGGGGTTTAGTTGACTAGCCAAACTAATCCGGCCCTCTCCTCCAAAACAGAGATTTTACCTGCTTCATACAAAATATAAGAATACAAAAGAATCTTCCCCCACCCTTAGCAGCCTAGATTAGAGTAGCCTTTAGCCTAACGAACACTATCCCTGCGAGGCTTGGATGAAACGATCATCGGCTTACTTTTGCCATCTACACTATACTACATCGGTCAGGTACACTGCCTGGTGGGGATTGCAAGCTTCTCGAGATCCCTCGAGAGGTAAAACGTAGTGCGTGTTGCAATCCATGCGCATCACTGCGCCATATAGATGTCTTCATCTAGGCGACCATTTAAGAAGGCGGTTTTTACATCCATCTACCAAATCTCATAGTCATAGTATGCAACTATGGCTATGAGAATCCTAATGGCCCTAATATCAGCTACGGGAGAAAAGGTCTCCTCGTAGTCAATGCCAAACGTTTGAGTAAACCCTTGAGCTACCAAACGGGCCTTATAGGTGTGTACAATGCCATCCATATCAGTCTTTTTCTTGTAGAGCAATTTACTCCCAACTAGCTTGGCACCAGGAGGAAGGTCTACTACAGTCCAGACTTCATTAGCATGCATGGATTGCATTTCCCCATTCATAGCAACCTGCCATTTTTCCTTTTCAGGACTTTTCATGGCAGCTCTATAACTAGCAGGTTCATCAAGATCCCCTAGTATAGATTGATCGCACTCTACACTAAGACAGAGTCGTTCAGGTGCTTTCACAGGTCTTGTGGACATGCGAATGGGAACCACTTCAACTTCAGGTGGAGGACCCAGACTATCTGGTTCTTCAGGAAGTTGACTAGTGTTTTCAGAAGGTAATGCATCAACTTGATCGTCTTCCAGATCATATACCCTCCCACTTAATTCTTGAGATATGAGTTCCTTTTCCAAGAAATCTCCATACATAGCAACAAATACTTTGTTCTCAGGGGGGGTAATAAAAGTAGTAACCCATCGTTTCCTTTGGGTATCCTACGAAGATGCACTTCACAAATCTTTGTTGGAGTTTATCTGCAGAGTCACGTTTAACATACGCCTCGCAGCCCCAGACCTTTAGATAATACAAGTTAGGAGCTTTTCCAGTCCATAACTCATATGGTGTCTTATCAACCTTCTTTCTGGGAACCATATTAAGAATGCGAACAGCAAACTCCAAAGCATAATCCAGAATGAGAAGGGAAGAGTTGTTAGATTAAACATAGATCGTATCATATCTTGCAATGTATGATTTCTTCTCTCAGATACACCATTTTGTTGTGGAGTATATGGAGAAGTAAGGTGCTGGAAAATTCCTTCCTTAGCTAGATAATCTATAAACTTTTGACTCAGGTATTCACCACCTCTTTCGGATCGAAGAGCTTTAATCTTCTTTCCAAGTTGCAACTCTACTTCTGCTTTAAACACTTTGAATGTTTCAAAGACTTCATGTTTATGTTTAAGTAAATAAACATAACCATAACGACTATAATCATCCGTAAATGTTAAGAAGTAGCTAGCACCTCTCCTTGACACATGTCTAAGTGGTCCACACACATCTATATGAATAAGACCAAGTAGATCAGAAGCCCTTTCAATCCTATTTTTAAAAGGTTTCTTTGTCATCTTGCCAGCAATACAAGATTCGCACTTATCAAATGATTCATCATTGATCTTTTCTAAAAGCCCATCGCGTTGCAGCTTTTCCATGCGAGTCATGCCAATGTGAGCAAGTCGACAATGCCAAAGATAAGACGAATCCAGACCTTTCTTGATTCTCTTATGGTTGATGCTATACATTGAATTATTATTAAAAGCATTATTATTATTCATGTCCAACTCAAAAATACCATTCACAGCAATTGCATTAAAATAAAATACACCATTTAAAGAAACTGAAATTCCATTGCTTGAAATAGTATGATGATAACCAAGGTTTAACAAACATGAAAAAGAAATTACACCTCTAACAATTGACGGTGCATAATGACAATTATTTAAAGATAGTACTAGGCCCGAAGGCAACACTAAATTAAATATTCCTATAGCTTCAACTCCTGCAGGCGCTCCATTACCCACGTGCAAGAATTGTTCTCCATAGGACAGCTTTCTCTCCACTCTAAACCCCTGCAAAGTATTGCAGATATGAATTCCACAGCCCGTATCATATACCCATGAATTCAGTTTATGAGATAAAGAAAATAATTCAATCATAAAGAATGCACCTGATGATGAACTGGGTTGACCAGCTTCACTCTGCTGCTTCTTTTGTCTCAAATCATTGATGTAGAGCGCACAATTACGTTTCCAGTGCCCCACTTGATGACAATGGTGACAAGCATGTTCCTTCTTCACGGGAGGATTCGCCTTAGGCTTCTTGGGTTGGTTTTGATTCACCGTTGGATACGGTTGATAGGCCAAAGTCTGCTTGCCTTTTATCAGCCTTACCCTTACCCTTGTTCACATGCGATTTTTTCTGGATCCTACCCCCTTGAATTGCCAATACTTGTGGGGTAGGTGCCTTGCCCTTAGCTGGTAGATGCTTCTCATAGTCAACAAGCAATGCGAGTAACTTTAAGACTGTCTTCCCCGAGCAGTGCATGTTCCAGTTTTGCACAAAACTAGCAAAATCCTTGTTAAGGGATCTGTTGATTAAGTGAACTTGAACATTGTCGGGGTAACCAAATCCGACCCTTTGAAGTTGATCAAAGAATTCTCTCATCTCATTCACATAGTCTTCAACTGGTTTTCCATCACCATGCTTGCAGCTGTGTAATTTGTCAAGAGACTCATACAATTCAACTGTTGGAGACTGATAAGGCGAAAAGTGTATCGCTTTTCGGAGGTCATTTAAGCCCTAAATCGTATTTATTTGATCAATTATTGCCCTAAATCGTTCCTTTTTGTCATTTTAGGTACTTTAGAGAGAAATTCTGGAAAACGAAGCATTTTGGACATTTTTGGAGCATAAAAGTGACAAATTCGACAAAGTGCTAAAGTCTGCTGGAATAGTACCCATGACGGCGTCAAGCTTGGATGTGACGCCGTCAAGCCTTGATAATCCAGAACAGATTTTGGAAGATTAAAGGGGGACGGCGTCAAGAAGGCCATCAAGAAACCCTAAACACGGCGAGGTGACGGCGTCACAGCTACCACGTGACGCCGTCAGATCTGTTTTTCTATATATATATTCTCACAATTTTTAGTCATTAAGGTGGAACTTTTTAGAGAGAAACCCTAATACGAATTTTAGCAGCTTTTTCAAAGTTTTTTACCTTGAGATCTTCCATGTTACATTGAAGATAAGTAATCAATTAATCATTCAATATGTCTATGTGTTTTTTGATTCTATCTTGTTTTTGTCTTTTGTTTAACATGCTAGGCTAGGTTTTCTTTGTGTTTGCTTAGATCTAATGAAACCTAACTATTGATTATTGATTGAATGGTGTGTTATTGATTGTATTGGATGAATGTTTATCGATGTTAGGCTTAAGAAAACTGGCTAACCTCCTATACGGTAACTTGCTTGAACGTCTTAAGAAACATGAACCAAGGTGTACTAAGGTTATTTGATTGTATTTAATGCATGAGCGAATTCTAGTGATCCCATGTTAGGAGCTTCTTAGCCGGCTCGACATAGGAGTGAAGTAGGAGCTTATAGAGTTGGGGAAGTCCGTACACACCCCCAAGACTGTTATTAAGGAATACAATCCGTCATCCACGCAATTAATACACACTAATCAATCGGTAAAAGATAGTTAGGGAGTAAGGAAATCTAAGTTAACATATTTCTCTCCATATAAGTTCACAACCACTCTAGTTTTAGATATTTTATTTTATTTGCAATTGTAGTTATTTGGGTTAGTTGACTAGCAACTAATTCCGCCCACTCCTTCCAAAAACCGAGATTTTACTTGCTTTCATTAAAATATAAAAATACAAAAAGAATCTTCCCTCACCCTTAGACCTATTAGAGTAGCTTTTCAATCCTAACGACATTATTCCCCTAGAGAACGATCAATCCCCCGGTACTTGCCACTACACTATACTACATCGGTCAGGTACACTGCCTGGTGAGGATTGCAAGCTTCTCAAGATCCCTTGAGAAGTAAAACCTTTTTGTGAGGGTGCAATCTCACGCATCAAAGTTTTTGGCGCCGCTGCCGGGGAATAATTATTGTTTAGGTTGAAATTTTTATTTTATTAGGTCTACTCACTAGATTCCTTTCTAGTGAGATTTTTATTTTATTTTTCTAGGATTTCTTTAATCTGTCTATTTTCTTCGTGTCTTTGTTCGTAACCATTACCATCCGACATCATGGAAGGTGGTAATATCCTTAATCCCAACAACCCACCACAACAACCACCACAACCTCCTAGAGCCCGTACCTTAGGAGACTACTTCCGTCCTAGCCACCATGGCTATCGAAACACCATTGAGCTCACTCAAGGAGCCAATATGTCACCCTTGCGATCCGACACCATCCGGTTGGTGCAAAGCGGATGCGCTTTCCATGGACTTCGTTCCGAAGATCCTAATCAACATCTCAAGGACTTTCTTAAGATCGTAGATTCCATAGACCTTGATGTTGAAACTCGAGAGACGACCCGACTGCGTCTCTTTCAATTCTCTCTGCTAGACCATGCTAGTCAATGGCTAAAGCGTCTACCCGCAGGATCCATCACCTCTTGGGATAATCTCACCTTTCGCTTCCTAGCTCAATTTTTCCCACCGGGAAGAACCA
Organism: Artemisia annua; assembly: GCA_014162995.1. Lineage (NCBI taxonomy): Eukaryota > Viridiplantae > Streptophyta > Magnoliopsida > Asterales > Asteraceae > Artemisia > Artemisia annua. The sequence continues at coordinate 22,078 of LBNU01026631.1, read as the reverse complement.
CAAAGCTAAGGAATGATATCTTGGCATTCCAACAACGCCAAGGCAAAACTCTCTACGAGGCATGGACTCGATTCAAGGACTTACTCCAAAAAGTCCCTCACCATGGCATAGACCTTTGGCTCCAAGTCCAAATCTTCTATGACCATATCAATCTTCCCACGAGGCAAACCATTGACCAAGCGGCCGGTGGTAAACTACGTGATCTAAGTGCGGAACAATCATGGGATCTCCTAGAAGATCTTGCTCTTTATGACAACGAAAGTTGGAGTGATCCCCATGATTTGAATAAAATGGTCAAGGCAATATCTTTGCCTTCGAACAATTCAAGCACTTCCGACCGTAGGATCATAGAACTTGAAGACCAAGTCAAGTTTCTTATGAAATCCTTCGAGGCTCCTAAACCTTCAAGCCAAGTGAACAAAATCACTTCTTCGTGCGAATTATGCAGTGGTCCCCACGAGACTCGTGATTGCATGGAACTCCCCGAACAAGCTTTTGCGAACTACGCATCCTTGCGTACCGACGGAGCGGGAGACAAGTGGTACACTTTCAAACCCGAGCCAAACCCTTATGGTGACTCCTACAACCCCTCATGGAGAAATCACCCGAACCTTAGGTGGAAGCCAAACCAAAACGTATCCCAAACCAATTCTTCCAACCCACCTAATCGTTTCCAACAAAACGGTTACAACTCAAACCGTACTTTCAATAACAATCCTTCCAAAAACTATGGTAGTACCAATAACTTTGAAGGATTGATGTCCAATTTTATGGCATCTCAAGAAGCTCGTATAGCTAAATTCACATCCGAATTTAATCACAACAAGTAGAGATGACCAATAAGATTGACAACTTATTGAAGGCCCTCAACAACCAAGTGCTATCACCTCTACATAAGGATGCTAGGAACACAAATAGCGGACCCCAAATCAAGGACCCTTCTTCATCCAAACAAGTCCACTTCGTTAATGTTGTCACTATTAAGCCAATCCCTAATAATGAAATAGATAGTGAACATAAGGAGGAAGTTAAGAAAATTGAGGAGAGTGGGGAGAGGGGAAGTAGAAGAAGTAGATAATGAAGAGGACTACTTCGATAGGTTACCCACTAAGGAAGAACGGGCGTACCATAAGGATTTATTCAATGACCCCGAAACACCATACTTCTTAGGTAACCCAATCGTTAAGACGGGCGACCCATCCAATCTCAACATACCATGCAATATAGGTCACATACATGTGTGGAAAGCTTACATCGACCCCGAATCCCCAATAAACATCATGACTAGAGCCTACTACAACTTTATTAGGAAAAAGCAGCTTGGATTTAGAATTTTTCCTAGCAAGGGATGGATAAGTAATTTTGTAGGTAGAGTTAGGGGATTACATGTATATGTAGGAAATTTCACCTATATCACCGACTTTGTGGTTGTTGAGGACATTCGCCCGGTAATAGATGCATGCTTAGCTCAAGTAGTTTTTGGAAAGCCGTTTGTTGAGGCTTCTAAACGAATTATGACCCATCCCTAGGGATAGTTAAGTTCAAGGATGAGACCAATGAGATAGCCTACCAAATGCCATATAAGATAGAGCAATACCGACTTTTGTCAAACCTTGAGAAGGAGCATAAGCAAGCGGTCTACTAAAGAAATGATGAGGATAGACGTAGAGGAATAGACTTCGTCATGAGAAAAATAATTGGTTTCTAAAAATAATGCTTGCAACTAGGTCCAGAATATAAGACTAAGCCCAAGGAAGACCTAGAGGACGTGACCAATGATTGAGTCACGTAATAGAGCCCGTGACTTTGAGTCTAGCTACAAGACTCGTTAATAAAGAAAAGCGCTTCTTGGGAGGCAACCCAAGCTTTGTGTGTTTATTTGTTTGTTTGTTTGATTTTATTTGCTTTCGTATGTATGTTTTATTTTTATTGTTATTGATTCATGTTTCAAAATTGTGAAAATGCTTTATTTTGTTTTTAACTTCGTCTTCACTACATATAAAGGTATTTTGCAAAAGATAAGTGTAAGGGAAATCTAAATCGGTTTACAAGAACAAATAAACATGAATCATAACAATATTAAATTGACATACATATTAGTAATTGTTTGAGTCAAATGCTTGTATCGAGTCATAATGATATTTTGCAGGATTTCCAGGAATTAAGAATTGAGTTTTTCCAGAAATTTTCCGGAAACTTAACATGAAAATCTGTCAGATCACCTCTGACGGCGTCAGGACCCAGTCTGACGGCATCAGGCACTGTTTTCTGGAATTTTTGAAAGTTTTGTTTTTCTTCCGGAATCATAAAATGCTTTATAAAATCTCTAACTTATAAACTCCAGGAATCTGCAAAATATTCATTCCACAAGCATTATATCCTTATACAGATTTATCCCGCCGATGTTATGCAGGTTTTCGTGTTTGTTTTCTCAGGTTTAACAGGTTATTTTGGACAAGAAGATGATTTATATTTCGGAAGGGAAGCTTTGAGCGTTCATTTTCTTGGAAGAAGATCTAACCATGTTACCACTTTATCCACCGAGCGAATCAGGGGAGTATTTGATTTCATTCTGTACCTTATTTACTTTTACATCTTGTTATTTGAACATTGGGGACAATGTTCATCTTAAGTGTAAAGGGGGGGGGGGGTAAATTATGATACCTTAGAGAATGTAATTACGCTTGATTTTTGTTTATTTAATGGTAGATGTGTAATAAAACTGAGAGAAATATCTGTTAGGGTAATTTTAGTGCCAAATTTAAAATTTTTTACAACATTTAGGAGTGAAACTTTGGTCTTAATAAGCGTCTCATGGATAGGAGTTATATGACTAGCACAAAAACAGTACCACTAAAAAACTTTTCCACCCCAAATATGTGAGGTTCGCCCCTAGAATTGGTAGGAAAAGCATTTATGCTATGATGTGTGTACTGGTAGCACTTAGATTCTAGAACTTGCGTTAGGACCATCCCGAATCCACAAGTGAGACTACATTCGTGTAGTTAGATTTACTACACGATAAGAGGCATTAGGATTAACCCATGTTTTACACCTGTATTATAATTACATTGACTTTATTGGTCAAGTAATTCTCCCACACCTTTGCGTTGTACCCATCTTTGGTACACGATACCCCTAATACACCCTCAAGAACCTACCTTTTCGTTTCTAACTTTAGGTGATTGGAAAGACCGAAAGGAAGTAATTCTGAATAGCGCATTCCGGTTACTTAAAGGAAGAATTTGTTACACCCCACTTAAATGTACACCCAAATCGCCTTAGCCTACCTTGTATGCACTCACCTTTAGTGCATTATTGTGACAACATTTGTTTAAACCCTTAGTTAATTATCTAATTGATTACATGGTTGCTAAGTCGAGTCATATCCTTGTACATATTGTTTTGGGACGATTGAAACTCATGGGTAAAGTACTAGTGTAATGGAGTAATGGGAAAGAACAACATTATTACCCCCATATGTGCTAAATATTTTAAAAGTACTCCAAGTGTTTCGATTATCTTAATTCGAGTCATTAGAATAGTTATTTGTAAAGTATGTAAAAGTTCAAGTGAAGGGGAGAACCGAGGCCCCTATGATGTATTATTTTGGATGGTAGGGCAAGAGTGTATGAAAAAAAATCGAAAAATCAAGTAAAATACAAAAAAAATGAGAAAAACAAAAGTAGAAAAAACATACGGACTACCATCCCGTTTCTTTTTATGTCTATTTTATGTTTTTATTAGTTTTTGAATTAGCGTTATTCGAGTCTAGTCTTGGCTTAGCAACGCCATATTGTACATGTGATTAATCAAGATCTTTAACTCGCCACCAGAAAAAATATCCCTTATCCAACAAAACCGTGTTTATCATATCCCTACACCTCATTACAACCCTTTTTGTAAAGCCCTCTTTGATAGTTTATCTTAGGTGCTTACGCCTAGTGGAGAAGGATTTTGATCCTTTCCCAAGCCTATGGTAATCTATTTCCTATGACAGGTAGTGAGAGGTATTATTCATTTTCATTTGTGAGATTTATTTTTATGACACCTGAGAGACGTGAGTATCTAAACACTACTTGTGAGGTGCTAGTATGTAATCTCCGTGCTTATTATGATTAAAGGGGAACGACTAATTGTTGTAATTACTTTTATATTAGTGTTAAATGACCCCTAACTTGTATTTTGATTAGAATAAAAGCGCATTTGCTTGAGGAAAAGCAAATCTCAAGTGTAAGAGTATTTGATAAGGCGAAAAGTGTACCGTTTTTCGGAGGTCATTTAAGCCCTAAATCGTATTTATTTGATCAATTATTGCCCTAAATCGTTCCTTTGGTCATTTTAGGTACTTTGGAGAGAAATTCTGGAAAAGGAAGCATTTTGGACGTTTTTGGAGCATGAAAGTGAAGAATTCGACAAAGTGCTAAAGTCTGCTGGAATAGTACCCATGACGGCGTCAAGCTTGGATGTGACGCCGTCTAGCCTTGATAAGCCAGAACGGATTTTGGGAGATTAAAGGGGGACGGCGTCAAGAAGGCCATCAAGAAACCCTAAGCACGGCGAGGTGACGGCGTCATAGCTACCACGTGACGCCGTCAGATCTGTTTTTCTATATAAATTCTCACAATTTTTAGTCATTAAGGTGGAACTTTTTAGACAGAAACTCTAATACGAATTTTAGCAGCTTTTTCAAGGTTTTTTACCTTGAGATCTTCCATGTTACATTGAAGATAAGTAATCAATTAATCATTCAATATGTCTATGTGTTGTTTGATTCTATCTTGTTTTTTTCTTTTGTTTAACATGCTAGGCTAGGTTTTCTTTGTGTTTGCTTAGATCTAATGAAACCTAACTATTGATTATTGATTGAATGGTGTGTTATTGATTGTATTGGATGAATGTTTATCGATGTTAGGCTTAAGAAAACTGGCTAACCTCCTATACGGTAACTTGCTTGAACGTCTTAAGAAACATGAACCAAGGTGTACTAAGGTTATTTGATTGTATTTAATGCATGAGCGAATTCTAGTGATCCCATGTTAGGAGCTTCTTAGCCGGCTCGACATAGGAGTGAAGTATGAGCTTATAGAGCTGGGGAAGTCCGTACACACCCCCACGACCGTTATTAAGGAATACAATCCGTCATCCATGAAATTAATACACACTAATCAATCGGTAAAAGATAGTTAGGGAGTAAGGAAATCTAAGTAAACACATTTCTCTCCATATAAGTTCACAACCACTCTAGTTTTAGATATTTTATTTTATTTGCAATTGTAGTTATTTGGGTTAGTTGACTAGCAACTAATTCCGCCCACTCCTTCCAAAAACCGAGATTTTACTTGCTTTCATTAAAATATAAAAATACAAAAAGAATCTTCCCTCACCCTTAGACCTATTAGAGTAGCTTTTCAATCCTAACGACACTATTCCCCAAGAGAACGATCAATCCCCCGGTATTTGCCACTACACTATACTATATCGGTCAGGTACACTGCCTGGTGGGGAATGCAAGCTTCTCAAGATCCCTTGAGAAGTAAAACCTTTTTGCGAGGGTGCAATCTCACGCATCAGAGACTTTTCATAAACCTTCTTGAGTTCATTGATCATGTCGAATGGAAAGTAATATTCAAACTTCCTTTGCATTACTGGTTCCATACTTTGAAGCATCAAGCATCCAACTTCATTGTACTTAGCATGCTCCACTCTTCATTCAGCCTTTTGCTGCTCAGTGGCAGTTGGGCCAGTAGGTTCATCGGGGCAAGGGTCTGCAAATAATTGAGCTTACCAGTCGCTCTCAAGACAATTCTGAGCGATCTGTGCCAATCATTGAAGTTTTTCCCAGTCAACTTAGCTCTCTCAAGGTGACCCTTGAAAGCAGCAAACACGAAGTTATCGGGTTGAGCCATTTCTACAGAAAAAGTTCAAACATTAGTATTTTCGTTAATGAAAATATTTTCACGTAAACATAATACCCATGGATATATTCATATAACCACCTTAGTTTCTTGAAAATCTAGGATCCAACTTTTCCTAATTTCACTACATCAGTTGATCTGCTAATAGTGAAAGTACAAAATATGGTAATCTGTCGTACAATAATTGGCAAACAAGTTTTCCAATTCCTAGATGATTTATGGGATTTACTTCAAGTTGCTTCATCAACTTGCCATGTAAGCATGTTTCATCCCATCTCATGCCTTAAGTTCTAGGTTTCACGCATCAACTTAATTAAGTCGTCTAACTTAGAAACTGCAAATTATCCATGTGAGGTCTCACGCTCACTCGGAAATTTGCCTTGTCATTAATCTTTGGCCTAGGTCTTGATGCGCGTGGATTGCAACACGCACTACGTTTTACCTCTCGAGGGATCTCGAGAAGCTTGCAATCCCCACCAGGCAGTGTACCTGACCGATGTAGTATAGTGTAGTGGCAAGTACCGGAGGATTGATCGTTCTCTCGCAGGGAATAGTGTTCGTTAGGCTAA
>LBNU01026631.1:0-15586 GCA_014162995.1 Artemisia annua | reverse complement strand
CTAAAGGCTACTCTAATCTAGGCTAAGGGTGTAGAGGAAGATTTCTTTGTATTTTTATTTTTATGAAAGCAGGTAAAATCTCTGGTTTTGGAGGAGAGAGGAATTAGTTGTCTAGTCAACTAACCAAGTTATCTACTTTAAACTACTGTATATTTTTGTATTTTTGTTTGAGAAATATCAATGGTGGAGAGTAGTGTTTACTTAGATTTCATTACTCCCTAACTATCTTTACCATGTAATTAGTATGTTGGTTTTGCCGGTGGAATGACGGGTGTATCAACAAGTCGTAAGGAGTGCGTTCAATCCTAACTCTATAAAGTCTACCTCACTCTATGACTGATACGTCAAGCATCTATCAGATGGCTCACCGATAGCAACCTAGCATGGAAATACTACCTTAAAATCGATTAACGTCACATACGATTCACGTTTCTTAAGTGTTCAAAGCTTGTTTTATCGTATAGGAGTTACCAGTTTCTCACAGTCTAACGTGTAGATGAAACATTCACCCAAACACAATCACTTGACATACACAATCACCATGATTAATCAATAGTTAGGTTTTATTTAGATCTAAGCCAAACACAAGTAAATTACCCATAGTCAGAAGGAATAGTCGATAATATTAGACACATGATCTAAGTACCTAGCTAGACTTAACCACACAATTCACCCAACTTGACATTGGTTTATGTGTTGAATGAATAAAGTGACTTATTTTTTGTATCTTAACCAACCACAGCTTGTGATGCGAAGGTTAGGTATATCCCTCTAAGAAGCAATAGTTATCGTTATTACAACCACGTTATCTGTATATATAAGGCGACTTGGTAGTTTAATCCCCTAAAAGTGTGTCCCGTCCACGTACCAATAAATCTCGTTCTCCAAATGAGCGAAGAAAACGGAAGTTTATATAATAGAAAACCCGCGGTGATCGAGGGATCAGCATTTTCTCTAATTCCTTGCGGACGTCGTCAACCATTCAACGGTGTGGCGGTGTTTAGTGTCAGATCAGAACATGCTTGCGAGAAGATTGACGTGGTCATAATTGGCTGGTTCCAGATCTGACGCCTTGGTGACGCGTCACAATTACACTACGAACCTCTGGGATCGTCACGGTCTTTTTTCACTTCTGGACTTCACTTGTTCCTGACCTCAACTTAGGTAACTACCTCATAATCTGCTAAAAACATTATAATCCCATGTGTCTGATTGTGTTTTATTTCTGTGCGCACTCTTTTTCGACTCCTGAACTGTTGCTCGCCCCGAAAATGTGGGACTTCTATTCGAAAATATGCTCTTCAGAGAAAAAGGTACACTTACCTCATGAACAATAAATGACGGAAAATATGAAGAACGGGACTTATTGTTTGGCTGAATCGGTTAAATTCCAAACAAAATACTACGATATAGAGGAAGCGTCATATATTGTACCCTAAAACGTATCCCATTTTTTTAGTCGTTCTTTATGTATATACTACCCTTTTACACTTTAAAGACTTGATGTCTACGTTTGTCTCAACAAATGCGCTTTCCTGATACCCAATATGAAAAACAGCAATCAGTTAAGACATTTAATTCAGCATACTTTCACAAATCATTATAATATTGTGACAACACCAAGACTAATCTGTTGTAAAAACATGTCTTTAAAACCAAAATAACTGAAAGAAAAATATAACTATACAGTCCCTTCATTATATATGCAAATACCAATAAAACTATGTCAAAACTGTAACCACCATTCATAAATATTTAACAAATACAATTCCAAGAAAATAAATAGTAGAAACATATTAAACTTAAAAAGAAATCTACAAACAATTCACAAATCAACAATACTATCTCAAATCCCATAATTAGTGAAATCAGAATTACCAGGATTGTATCTGTGGAGTAATAAGACTAAACACACCTACTTACCATCTTAAGCTAAACATAACCGCAAAAAACCAACCCAAAACTAACAGAACCAATAAAAGTCTTGAACTGATCCCACGTAAACACAAAAAAGATAAAACAAGCAAGTGAGTAAAAATAGGGAAAAACATCAAAAGTCTGTAGAGCCTCACTGGGCTAATCAAAATTAATATCATAAAAGAATATTGCGGATAATCAAATAATACTGCCAACCACTGCGCTCCAAGCCAATGCGAAACAAGCGAAAAACTACGAGATAATGAATCGAATAGCACAAGGTCTTTGAATTACTGTATTTCCCATCAAAAAAAAATAAAACCTTTGCAATTTCCCTACACACGGATTCACCCAATACCTATCTCTAGTAGCTTGCAGTCAAAAAACCCAACCTCCGCGGAAAGAGTAAAAAAAAACAAAAAGGACATCGGAAACAAGATAAATCTCTCATATAACATCACTTTGCCAGAATAACCTATCATGCATGGAATCACGCCCAAAAAACCTGGAATTCAACCTAAAAAAAGTGAAAATAAATTCCACTCTGAACCAACAGCACGTTATGATTACTCTTAGAACCTGTAAAGAAAGGCAAAGATACTAATTGATGGTTATGAAACCACATCAATTCCTGCCTAAAGAGAATATATAAACAAAAATCCTCATCCAGCCACAACAAATTGCAAAATAAATCTCAAAAATTGGTATTCAAACAACTTTCACAAGGACACAGATAAACATGTTGCTGTAACCGTAATTCGAAGATAATAAAAACCTGGAAGTACAGAATGTTTACATGAAAATATTATACCAACAAAAGATAGACCCTCCTACAAACAAAACAAGTAAGAAATAGTTACACAATACTTGAATACCTGAATACAAAAAACTCAAAAGGTTCGAAGTTGAAAAAAATAATACTCTTTCAATCCTCAAGATGAAACAGATACCCAAACCTAAATAACAGACCCCACTGTCAAATAAGGAAGTTGGTGTATTTGCCAAAAGAACCACAATATATGAAACCCGTTTCCTAGAAAAGAAAAAAAAAAACAACACAACAATGTCCAACCAACCAAGTAACATGTGAGAAGTAAACAAAATAAAACCAAATTAACGTTTAGTTGGAATTATCCCTAATGGACATTACCCACCAACAAATACTCTATAAAACACTTCACCACAACACAGAAATCACATTCACAAAAAAAAAAAAACCAACCCAACATAACATCACCTCTTCCAGTAACAAAATTGCTAAATACTTTTGAATATGCAGTAGATTCATTCGATAAAAAGATAATGTTTGTTACAGAGACGGGACATTATTTGAGGAATGCGCGTATGAGAAATTCAAGAGCCTTTGCATCCATTCACCTTACATAGAAAATATATAAAGGGTGATGCGATATAAATAGATAGAATTAATTCAGTTACCAATGACTTTCGCGGTCTGGTGTAGTATAGGTGAGAATTGATTAGATCAGAAATGCTTAACCCAATCTTTCGTTGCGAGATTGAATTTGGATGATCACGAATTAGAATGGTGACTCTAAAACGTTCGGGTTATGTGAGTATATCTAAGAGGGAAGCAGTATACTCCAAACTATTTCTGCAGAAGAAAGCATGTCATGTTACTTCCCATCCAAGCAACTAAAATTTTAGAAACTACAATCATAATGTCAATGGATACTATAATAATGTCTAATTATATCTCACTGATTTAAAGTTACAGACCCGAATATTGTCTAATTGACCTTTTATCTGTGATTTCTAACCCTAATTATTCTTACAGAGTCGAAAAAGTTAACGTAAACGGTAAGGAGATCGTAATAATGAATCAATCCGAAGTATTATTGTTGTCTCATTTGATGGCACTTAAATGTTCTAAGAAGCTGAACAAATTATAATAAATCCTTATTGTTGGGTAATTACAACTTACAACTTATACTTTACATATTTATGGAAAATCCACACTCACTGAATAAATAGTTATTTCTATAGAAGATGCAAATGACCTTTAAATCAAAATAACAATGTAAACTTAAGCCACTCGGCCACTACATCGGATCTCAAACGACATATCTATGTTATGATCGTATGCTATAGATGTTATTATTGAAGATGACAAAATGCTAGACTGAACCTGACCAAGATAAGTTGACTGATAGCTTGTCGCCTCGCTAACATTTTCCAGTTGGTCACTAATTGTTAGTAAGGAAATACTACCGCTCCTTACCACTTAGTAGTCGATTTTATATTAATTGCTATATCCAATTGTCATTCAGGGTTATGATATACAAAAATCGTAAAGACGCACCACTACAAAGAGAACGGAAACCAAGTATACTACTTTCAGACAAATATTACCAGTATGATTCCCACGTTTTTAATAGAACACAGGGGATATCCAAATTGTTTGTTGGCATTTAACCATGGGGTTAAAACAAAAACAAAAGTTGAGTCAATAAAGGATAATACAAAAAGGGTAACTATTATATATTTCCCCATAACAGACCAGAAACAATATTAACTTCTCATATGACAAAATCGCTCCGCAATAGTATGACTCAATAGACAAAAAAGACCACCATGAACATAAAACAATACATATAAAAAAACTCCAAAGAATGACGTCAAAATAATTTATAAGGGTGAGTTCGCATAAAAACATATTCGAGACAGGCTTGAGGAAGTGGCCTTCTTGCAGTAAACATTGTCCCCATTACTCGCGTAGGAGATGATTTTACCTGGAACTGTATGGATGAATATGAAAACTAGCGAACAACACGCGCTACTACGTAAAAGACAATATCATAAGCCAAAGACCTACCTTCTTATTATAAAATCATGCGAATATGTCGTAATAGAATTTTCAAGGAATCATACCTAATAAAATTCTAATTAGCTAAGAGATAAACAATTCCCCAATAAATACTTCGCTAAAAAATAAGATTTTATAATAAAGAAAAGACAAAATTGTATTCGTTAATTTGAAGCTATGCCATCGGCTAGGAATCAATAACATTCTAATATCACACTAATACACTCTGCTAGATATGTGTAAAGCTTAAGTAACATTTCAAATTTATTACAATTTCAGCTTAGTGATCAAACACAATATCAATTACTCGCTTTTATATTGTGTAATTGTCTAAGGTCAAAATGCCCATCATATAATCCGGGTTGGAACATAAATTTATTTACCTAACGTAGCATACAAAAAGCAACCTAAACATGAGAGAACACCTAAATAACCCGAGCTATTTTTCTTAAGATGTTCAAGCTTGTTACCGTATAGGAGGTTAGCCAGTTTTCTCAAGTCTAACGTAGATGAAACATTCACCCAAACACAATCACAACATACACATCACATGATAATCAATAGTTAGGTTTCATTAGATCTAAGCAAACACAAAGTAAATTAGCCTAGCATGTTGAAAGAAAGACAAGCACAAGCATATATCACACAACACATAGACATATTGTATGAATAAAGACTTATCTTGTATTAAACATGCAAGTTAGAGGGGTTAGAATACCCTCTAAGGTCTGTAATACACGTATTAGGGTTTAACCCTAAAGTTCTCCACTCCAAAATTCGTCACTTAATAAAGAAAAAACGTTCTATATATATAGAAAACGCGGGCTGACGACGTCAGCCCAATAGGTGACGTCGTCAGCTCGGCGATTGGGGTTTCCTGACGGCCTTGATTGACGTGGTCATAATTGCTGGTTCCAGATCTGACGGCCTTGGTTGATGGCGTCACAATTTACACTACGAACTCTCTGGGTCGTCATGAGTCTTTTTTCCACTTCTGTACTTCACTTGTTCCTGACGGCGTCACTTAGTAGAGTGTGACGGCGTCACCTTCAGTGATCTTTAAGGTCTTTTGAGTTTTTGTTGTTTTCCGCACTTTTTCACTCCGAAAACGCCCGAAAATGCTTCTTTTGTGATTTTCCCTTCAAAAGTACCTAAAATGAGANTTTTTCCACTTCTGTACTTCACTTGTTCCTGACGGCGTCACTTAGTAGAGTGTGACGGCGTCACCTTCAGTGATCTTTAAGGTCTTTTGAGTTTTTGTTGTTTTCCGCACTTTTTCACTCCGAAAACGCCCGAAAATGCTTCTTTTGTGATTTTCCCTTCAAAAGTACCTAAAATGAGAAAAGAAACAACTTTGAGTGAAATCCAAACCAAAAACATACGAATTAGGACTCAAACCGACCCCTAAAAACGTAACATTTTTCGTCTCATCAATAAGAAACATGAGGTTCTAGTAGGATCGGATCGTTCACGATCCTACGATCCTGCGTGTGATCCTACAATCCTACAACGATCTTGCTCCCCTTGAGATAAAAATATGGGCTTGTAGTAGGATCGGATCGTTTACGATCCTACGATCTTGCGTGCGATCCTACGATCCTATACCGATCCTGATTGAATTAAGATCCTACTACGATCCTGCTCGTTTTTTATATGTAGGATCGTAGGATCATACGATCCTACAATCAGGATCGCGATTTTGACAACCTTGGTTGGCACAACTTCATATCCCATTCTTGAGTTTCTAGATGAATGGAGCTTCGAAAGAGGCGCTTTTGCGGTGGTTGGTATGTGAGATGCCCTCGAAGTTGTTACTAGGATGTACTCTAGAGATATTCTTCACTCTATACATTTGTGTGAGTCAATATAATAGAGCGTTAAACTGATTATGTTAGTAGCAACTTGTAATAGCAATAAACAAATTGAATGATTCAGCTTAAATCTTCGGAATATGAAAGTGCTAAAATCTATCCCTGTGGCCTTTAGAGGTGGATGTTTTAAACCATTTTCTTATGAATGGGTTGTGGTTTATGTCGAACGGGTAAAAAAATAGCAGTGGTACTTTTGGAGTAACAACTGATCATCACGTCATAGAATATTTTTGGTTTACTTTGCTCCTGTCACAATACTTTAGTGTTTATTACTATTACGTCACAATACTTTTGCTCCTACCAATTGTTTTTCGTACAAAACGCATTATTAACTGTCTTAATTACTTTTTTCCACAACGAATAGTGTTTGTTACAAAATGAAAATCACTCGAGATGAATATACAGCATAAAATAATAGTTATCTTTATTATAGTTTACATTTTCTTTTTTAACAAGAACGGTGTATTGAGATGGTCGAAACTAATAGTTTGGTAAATGTGAGACATCTTTGTGAGATAATAACATCTTTGTGAGTACCATTATGGCTATCATGATTTATTGATGAAAATGTGTTTGTGTGCACGCGCGTTCGGATAATAGTATTATTGGTGTACTTCTAAAAACACTATGCCGAGGTCATTTGGCCCGGTGGGAAGAGGTTTAAGTATTGAAGTTTCGATGGTTACTTTGAAATAACTTTGTTTTAAGGATGTATGATTGGTGTTTAACATATCGTTTTTTGATGTTTTAAGGTGCAAAGATGGCTAGCGAAACCGGACTGGATTTCGGTAATCAGATCATTTAGTTGGAAAACAAATATGAGCACGTAAAATTACTTACTATAAGATTCAGGGGGTGTTTGGATATACAAATTGCAATTGAGTTTTGTGACTATGTTTGGATGTAGTAGTTTTAGATGATAGGTTTCAAAATATAATTCTTACAGTAAAATATAACTACTTCTTAAGTTCTTACCTTTTTTTTCTTAAAAAAGTCAAATTTTCAAAACACCCGAACAACTAATAATCTGATTATTACAATTGTGAACAACAAAATCGAGTGAACCGAAGCTCATATGTCATATCCATTTCGTGAACGTTTGGTTTTTTCATAATGTTATAAAAGAAAATGTCTTAACTAACTTAGACAATTCTCAAATAACATGGTATTTCAACCCCTTAAAAACCTATTGTAAAATCCAAAGTTGATGTGTCAACTAACTCGCCCGTCATTCCACCTCTACTATTAAGGTTCTAATAATTGTACTGTCAAACTGTAAAATAAAATAAATGGACAATTATATGTCATTGTTAAAATACAATTATAAATCCGTATATAAATATCTTACTATTCGTAAACTAATACATTCAAAGGATATTCACAAGTCATGCCCGCCCATCGGGCGGGCTTTGAAAGCTATATATATATATATATATATATATATATATATATATATATATATATATATATATATATATATATATATATATATATATATATATATAAAACAGGAGCGTTACACGTATAATGCCACCTCATTGCCATGTAATTCATTATCAGCCATGTCATCACATTTTTGGCCATGTAAGCATTATAATTAATTTTCGTATTTTCGGAAATTTGTTTCTCAAAAAATGTACGATAATGGGATTCGAACTCGGGTGCCTGCTAACATCAACAAACGTCTCAACCACTAGAGCAACACAACACTTGTTTTACACTTTACAAATCAAAAGTGATATACTATACTGTCAATCATAATCACAACTTAGGTAACCTTAGTCAAACATATACGGAAAAAAAAATCAGCGTTCGTTCATAATATATTTTTTCTCGAAAACCCTAATATCCTTTTTCCTCCCAATCTCCTTCTAATGATCGGTTTAAGGATTTCTGTGAGTTTTATTTATCACAGGTTTGCATGCATGGTGTTTTTAGCTTTTCTAAAAGATATTCTTTGTTTTTTGTTTATTTGTTTTTGTAGGTATACATGTTTTATGATTGGGCTACATATACGAACCGAAACATAAGGTTTTGATTCTAAGGTATGTTTGATCTTTAATTCGCGGGTAAATCATTGTTAATTGAATTGGAATATGATGTCTAATTAATACGATCCAAATATGTATATGATAAATATTATATATATCTCTACATATTATATATTTACTTTGTTTTGATAGGCATTCATATGGGACCGTATATCATGCTGTTTGGAATGGTTCAGTATGTTTCTCTTTTAGCTTCAATTTTTTTTCTCAAAAACCCTAATTACTTCTATAACTAGAAATTCTCAAACTCCTGCTATTACCAGTATCAAGGTTTTGTATAATATCTGACTTTCTGTTACTATCTCCAAATTTTAGTTAATACACATTACTTCTAAGCTATTTCCAGTCCTATCAGCACATACTGGATCGAGATGTTTGTACTACTGTTCTGCAATCGTATTTGGATTTGGTGATCTAATGGAGAAGCCTGATATTTTTTTAACACATGTTCAGATTAACCAGGATCAGCCTGAGCTGGCGCGTTCAAACTTATCTATTATAAGAAAAGAAGCTCAATCGATTTTAGATATGGTATGTGCCTTGCTATTCTCAAATATTTGCTCTGTGTACCTAAATCAATTTCATTGGTGAGCAGCTGACTTTATTTTCCATTTTATCAATTCCACTGAAATCCAGGCAATTAAAGATGTTATTCAAGCCAGTGGTGTTTGTTTAATGTTTTGCCATTATCTAATGTCTTCTTTTAACACAGATGGGATATTCTTCGGTAGAGGTCTCAGAAGAGAATCGTGATGCTATGGTTCATCATTTGTATACCGGTTAGACGCTTTTTCGTGAGTCGTCAGGGATATGCACATTCATATAAAGCTATGGGAAAATTGGCAACAGCCTATAATCCATGTTTCCGGAACAGCTTACACATAATTAGCCAAATATGGAGTACTAATAAATTATCAACTTTCAATGCCTTAATAGCTAAAGTTTAGGATGAGTAATTTCTTAACTGTGTGTGCAGAACTATCTATCACATGTGTACTCGGAAGCCTCCTAATGACTATTCTCAACAGCGGTATGATAATTATAAGTAAGCATTTGTGGAATATATCAATTCAATGGCAACTTTTGTTCTTTAATTTTGACCAGACATTTTTATTTTAACAGCTTAAAACATTAGAAATAAAATAATTTAGTCAGTTATACCAATTCTGATGCCACCCTTAGTAGCTCAGGTGGAGAGTTATTAAGTCTAAGCTCGGTCCAAAATATTTGCGATTGTTTTACTTCAGAATTAAGGGGTGTTTGGGACTGCTTTACAGTTGAAGTAACAGGTGTTTATGACTATCTTTAGCTGAATTTAGGGGTGGGTGGGACTGTTTTATACTTGCTTTAGTATAATTTCAAATAGACTTACCCAAACACCCCTAATCTAACAAGGTCGTCTGAAATCTGCCGAAAAGATATATGGTTCAGCTTCTGTTAGGAGAACCTCAATCTTATTCGTTTTGGTATTTAATATTGGAGGAAAGGTAGCTAATTGTCCGAGTTCACCAATAAAGAAACCTCAAGGTCATATTTCTTCAGTTTCACTCACTTTTAATGATTATAATAAATTTTGGGTTAGACAAATTAGGTTGCATTCCTATGTGAAAAGACTAACTTGGAGGACAGATACATCATAGAGATCCTCTTAGCTTTAGGGCTCCTCCTTGGATGTTTCGAGTTCCATTCATCTGGTCATCCGATTAACCCCTACAGCTGGTATATAATTTGGATTTTTTACTTCCGAAATTGGTAAAATATATTTGGAAAATCTAAAACCAATTAATTTGTATGTCAAAATATGCAAATCATATCTCAAAACTTAATGGATGTTTGGTGCAGGAATCGAGCAAGAGCATTAAAGATAGAAGCATTTCATGTTTTTGAGGTACAAATACATTTGAACAAATAGGAGCAAAGCTTCTCCGTTATTTGGTCATATATAAAACTAATTATCTAGGTTGACAGTTATTTACAACTAACCAGAATAAGCCAGCTGACATAGTCAACATACTTATTGCTAATAGGAGCAAGCTTCTCCGTCTCTTTGCTGATTTTAAGCCGGATAAAGGTCAGAAAAGACAAATTGCATTCAATTATAACCCAAATGTTGTAACTGGAAAGAAATGTATTGATATATACGGGTGTGATGTTGCATTACAGAGGACGAACAGTTTGAGGCTAACAAAGTTCAGGTGGTTAGAGAAATTGTTGGGCTTCAAGCACGGGAGACTTGACATGTTGCAATATCAAATAGTTTGTGTTGGTATTTGGAAAATCTCAGGTTGTTTGGGCGCAGCGTGACAAAGCTCGGGTAGTTTGTGTGAGTATTTGGAAAAAAAATTCTGATATCGTATGCGTTTAAAGAAGGGTACCTCAATCAGACAAGTGTTGCTACTTATTTTCACCACATATCTTTGTTATTTTTGCATTTTCTGTATGAAGAATTGAGTCCCAGTACATTTCAAGATGTGTGTGCACGTGCACGTGCACCTGCATACACATGCTTTTATTATGCGTGTGTTTTTAAGCTTTGAAATATTTACATGTTGTGATGACATATTTGAATGTTTTTAAACAGCTTTTGACTCTAAATTATGTAGGGTATATGATTCAGTTGGTGGATTCAATTGGAGTGCAGAGATTCAAGATTTTGATTCTGCCATTACAGGTAAGCTTATTTCCTTCCTCTCAATTTTAAACATTTATTTTTATGACTTACGCTATAAATATCAGTTTTTTGGCAAGCTTGATGTTGCTTTTAATGTCAATTTATTGTATTGAAGTTGATGCTTAAAGTACTGCAGATTGTCTCATGAGATATTTTAATAAAGAGAAATGATACATGGACCTAAATGTAGACCTAATCGTGGACCTAAAAATACGTGGCATCATCCTGATGGTTGTAAAATAAGTGGGTCCCTGTCTGCAGCCATCAGGATGATGCCACGTGTTTTTAGGTCCATAATTAGGTTCACAATTAGGTCCATGTATCATTTCTCTTTAATAAACTTTTGTAGAAAGAAACACCAAAAGGATGTTGGATCTACTGATGAATGTTTATTTAACTATAAGCATTCAAGACACATCTCTCTTTTTGGGGATGAATGAATATGATGTTACAAACTGTAAGTTCTCTGCTTTTATAGCATTCTCACATCTCTCATTTTTTGTTTGAGTCGAGCGAATCATTATACTCTGCCTTTACCAATTTTAGTTTACTTATGTTTATTAGCCAGAGGTACCAACCTGATTCTATTTTCAATCAAAAATGAAAATTGTAGATGTATAACAACAAGGGTGGAGTGTGGATACTGCTTTGCAAATGCTTTAAGAAGCAAGATGTTACTGAGCATAAAATAAACCCTTTCAAATTGTGCATTTGACCGAATGACATGTTCCAGATTCTGAGCCTTGAACGTCACCGCGATCAGAGTAACTATAGGTGGTAGCATAATCAATACCATTACTTAGATAATGTTGTCTCAAAAGCTTAAATTTTTATGCACTTTCAATGTACCATGTAAAACTGTGTTTATCGACTTACGTTAGAAACACGCTATTACCTAAACCCTGACATCTCTGAAATGCAAGAGATCCGGAATCTGTAAGTAACTCGCACACAAATATAATACTTAAATAGATATGACCAGTTCCTCAAACCAGCAGTTATCTTAGGTACCCAAACCCAAAGATATACTGACATTGAACGAGAACAATTGAGGAACCGTGTTACAATAGGGGAATTGTTGTGAGAAAACCCTCAGTACCAAAAGGTATATGCGATCTGATTCCAAAAACCTAATGACAAACTAATTAGTTAACCTACATGTACGGGATTTCCTTATCGAAAATCCCTATAGGGGTTGTATAGGAGAAATACTTATAGGGGCTGTATGGGAGAAATACTTATAAGGGCTGTTTGGAATTCCTTATAGGGTCTTATAGGGG
Source organism: Artemisia annua (assembly GCA_014162995.1). Taxonomy (NCBI): domain Eukaryota; kingdom Viridiplantae; phylum Streptophyta; class Magnoliopsida; order Asterales; family Asteraceae; genus Artemisia; species Artemisia annua. The sequence continues at coordinate 2,972 of LBNU01026631.1, read as the reverse complement.
CTGTATGGGAGAAATACTTATAAGGGCTATTTGCCACGTCTAATTATAGTGTATCTATCTCACGTTTTTCTTTTTAACAGGAATTCTATATTAATAATGGAATAGTGTAGTTTGTGTATCAAGATTAAACACTTTATCTATGGTAAAAACTTAGAAAAAGAATTAAGTATTATGCAACTTCAACATTATCTCATTTTTTGTGTCTTTCAGGTCAACTTTAAGAAGATGGAGTTGTTGTAAGCTATAGCAACATGATGCCTTATTGCAGCCTAGATAAACAAGAGAAGAAAACAGGGAAAAAGAATTTCTTCAAGTAAACCATCCTTTCCAATATTCATTTATTTTGGAATTCTAAAAGCTATAGGAAGTACTCTTGAGAGATTGACCAAGACGGTTGCCTTTAATAATCTACAGTGTTCGGTCTAAGGTTGCTACTTCTAGGATGTCTCCATCTGGTATGTTTATGTTCCTTGACAATTTTTAAATTCCAGTAGAACCAACCATACATGATGAGGACCTAATTGGTTATAGTTTATACAGTTGGATTAAATGGGATTGGAGCTATAGGGCACTTAAAGGCATCACTATATGAACATCAGGTTTATATACACATGCTCTTTTTCTTTCTTTCAATGCATAATAAGATGGTGTTTTGAACCGCTGATCCTTGGCATTTTTTAGGCTGTTCATATGATAGCCAAAGCACGCACACCACCTGTGATTTCACTGCTTAATAACCATCAACTCATCAAAATCTCTTCAATTGATCATATCCAAATGATGAAGAAGATAAAGACTGGCAAGTTGAGGACCACGTAGAAAAGTAAAAATTGTGAATGGTACGTAGGTATAATTTAAGTTTAGGTTTTAAATTTTGAAAGATTTATGGTTTTAGATTAACTAAAAATGCATTTTTTTGGTGAGCTAAAGTTTACGGACTTGAAGGTGAAAAGGACCACTTTCCTTTAGTGATGAGTCGTTTAATGCTATCAGGTATCTAGAAGTATCTGAGCCATTTTCATTTAGGGAGTTGAGTTCTGGAAGTGGCGCACCGATTGACATAATAACCGCAAAAAAGAAGGTGAAAATTAGGGTCATAATTCATTACATTATTGTATGATTTCCTTTAAATATCCTGGTCTTAACCATGCCTAACTTTTGATAGGTCTTAATGTTCCTTTCACAGGTTGCCGGACAAGTTTTCGGAAGGAACTCGAGTGTATATTGTGTATCCAATGCTAGCAACAGGTAAGTTATTTTCATTTCTACATCGAAGCCTATAAATACTCCGTAATATTTATGTTTCATTCCCATTCCAATATTTTTCTTTTGCCTTTGAATTATCTTTTGGTGGCATGATAGTTGCAGCCATCGACTTGGTCAAGGAACGTGGAGTTGACAATCAGCATATCAAAGTGGTCAGTAGATTAACCATTTGTATTATGCTCTATGTTTTTCTGCTCGCAATAATGTTAAGTTACCTATTGTCCATTACCATCAGTTTCTCGCTTCTTGGTATTGTCATGGGTCACTAATTATATTTTGGATATTTGCAAGTTTTTATTTAGTTATTTCTTTTCTACGTTACTAATTTTTGAACAAAATTTATACTTTTTGACAAATTGCATATAACTAAAGGTTGCCGATTCATGTAGGTATCTGCTATGGCACGCCCTCCAGCCCTCCAAAAGCTGAGCGAGAAGTATCCTGGGTACATTATTACTAAAACTCGAAAACCATTGACACGTGATCACTTTTATCTTCTAAGATTAATGTATTATATATTTATCTACAGGGTTCATGTATATGATGGATTCATTGATCCAACTCTTACTGATAAAGGGTAAGTATATTTATAAAACAAACAAAATAATAATATTGTGTTAATTGAGTTGTCTAAAGCTTGTGTTTAATTGGTGATTTCAGTATAGCCGTATACGGATGTTCGCCTTAATTTTGTGATAGATGAAAACAAGTATTTTCGTTATGTCAGTGGCCATACAAGGGATAGGTAACTACTTTCCTTTGATTATTATATCTTCTTAAATTGTTCATTTATATAAACCTTTTTATTGATTTAATTATCAGGAAAGCTGCAACTGAAATGATGTTGGACATATTTGCTCAACAAGGTTCAAACCTATTTCTCTCTCAATGTTGTACATTTAACTGGATAGGTTTCTGTCTCATTGAAACCTATTTATGTCTCATTACATTAGGGTTTACACCAAGGTTAAAACCTATTTCTCTCTCAATGTAGTAAATGTAAGCTAATTACATGATCTTTTTGTAGTTTAGAATATCGTGTCGATGTCAAATATACATTTAGTTAATATGTAAATTTACATACAGTTGTAAATTACCTCTGCAGACCTGTTACATTTGTAAATAATATCCTATCCAACTGGATATCCTACATTGACCCAAATTACATACATGACCCATATCAAGATAATATACAAATGTCGTAAATAATCTGTGTAATATGATAGTTGATGTTTCCGACTTTCCGATGTGGCCCGAGGTTTAATATTAATTAATGGTATGATATGAATATTAATATCACTCGCATCTTCAATTTTGCCAATTATCACAATTTCACTTTGTTACATTGCATATACCATACATGAAAGACGTCACCATCACATTGATTGTGTTATAGCGTAATCCTTGAGGACGGCTATACATAGACATTAGAGCTAAATACAACTTATGTAGTGAATTAAAACTAAACAATCAGCTATATTACGATACAAAATTTCATTCTTGAAAAAAAATGTACGTCAAACTCACCTTTTCTTATAAAAAATTTATCGTACACTAATACTCTATAAAAATTGAATAAACTCCCTGTCCTTAAAAAATGAAATTCCGTTAAGTAACACCATCAAAAGAAAAATTATAAGTCATGCCCGCCCATCGGGCGGGCTTCGAAAGCTAGTATGTATATATATATATATATATATATATAT
>LBNU01026629.1:0-20509 GCA_014162995.1 Artemisia annua | reverse complement strand
AACGCGAATATAGTGAATAGATCTATTGGCAGTTGACGCCCCATTTGAAGTTAGCCTGAAATGGTAACCAAATGCACTTTGTTCGAATGTAAATAGGAAGTTGGCAAACTCCTACTACGAGGGCACTATCACCTACATCATTTCATGATGTGGGCTATTTATATCATTTATGATATCACCCTATGTTAAGGTTTGCGTATCATGAGGCTTAGGGCAATATCTTACACTTCGATGCTATGATTTTATCACTACTTGACTTGTGTTCAAACTATTATAACTTAAACGCTGTGAATTCACTCAACCTTTGTGTTGACTTTTTAGCATGTTTTATCTCAGGAAACTAAATAGCTTTATGGCACGGAGTGGAGCAGGGCATTCTTTTGATTATCAATCTAATGATGTTATCATTCTTTTGAAAACAATTTCTTGATGTATTACTAAAACTTATTGGGATCTGAAATGTTTGTTTTGAATTATGATTATGAATGATAACAAAGCTTCCAAAACAACTCTTTCAAGTTGTTTTCTATGATTATGACTACGATACTAAGATGTAATACCCCGATTAGACTTCCGCTGCTTAATTCTGATTTTTGGGGTGTTACAGCAATACATTGAAACAAAACTCAAACTTTGTCACTATTTCATGATTTTAACTCTTTTTTATCTCCAAATAGTGAGCTAACACTTAGTTTGTAATCGGTATAAGCATTTTTTTCATAATCATAATTAATTAATCTTCATAATCACTATCAGTGAACTCTACAATTAAAAGCTATGGGCTCAAATGTTTTGGATGGGTTGGGTCATATAAACATTTCTATGTATATGTGAAATTATGAATGGAATTAATGGACTTTGTAAGTAACTAAAGAGTATACCACATATGTGATGTGTTGGGTATCAAACATGCCCTTTTATATGACCAACGAGGTGGGCATCGATCCGCCGCATTGCGGTAAGGCGTTGTTTCATATCGTTGATCATTGCACCATGTAATTACATATGAACTGATGCTAGTTCTATGTAAAAATCAAAGTTAAACTCGCATGTGTTTTTGAAGTCATATATTAGACTAAAAAAATCATATCATAACACTGCCAACTATTTATGGACTAAAAATTCATATGGACAAAAAAAAATATAACAGCTACTACAATAGTTCAACATCATCTACATATATCTTATTATATAAAAACAAATTTGGACCGGACTTCGTTTAATTTCTTGGGCCTGGACAGCAGTACTGGGCTGAGCGAAGGAGGCGAGAATCAAAACGAAAGCTTGTGCGTTGTTTAAGACGCTCTATATTAGTATATATAATTTTCATTTCTAATCATTCTTGCCATCAACAAAAACAATAGTTGATTGATATTATCTTAGGAATTCAAAAGTTTATTATACTCCAACAAAGACATTTATTACATCAATAACAGCACATTTCAATCCCTCTGAAAAAAGAACAGAACATAAGCAAAAGAATAGAAAGCACACTTCACAACCTCTCAATGACTCAAACTAAGAAAAACCTTTCCAAGAAAAAAAAACACCTAGCCATAGTTGATAAATTTTACGCCCTAAAGCAAGCGAACCAATACAGAACCGACAGTTTAAGGGTGTTTGTGTAGTGAAAATATTTAGCAAACCATAGACATAATAACATAGAAACTAAAACCCACAACGAATATCATCATCATATGATGTGAAGCTCCAATGTGTGCATCACTTTTGTTGGAAAATTTAGTGCACTTGAGGGATTAATTCACACCTGGTAATGGTTTTGGAGGTACGGAGTGTACACCCATTTGTTCACTGAATACCCTGACTCAATAGTGGTTGTGCTAGTATGAATCTGATTCTGCTAATGCATGATCTGATTCTGCTGCTAGTGTTGTGAATCTGCTGCTAATGGACTCTACTGCTAGGATTCTTCTGATAGGATTCTGCTGCTAGTGTAAAGATTCTGCTGATAAGCATTCTGCTGCTAGGGTTAGCATTCTGTTGCTCGTTTATAACCACTGATTCCTACTATTATGGAAAGTATTATATTATAATTAATGGGCCGTTAATTATATATAATTCTATGGGCTAGGGTTTGAGTATTCTCTATTATAAATAGAGGTCATAACATTCTGCATGAAAAAGATTCAACACAAACCCTAACACTTGAATATTATTCTGTTCTTGATTTGTGCCTAAAGCAAGAACATCACTTGGTCTTATCCCATAGAGATATTCGTGTAACCCAGGCATAAGGCCGAATAGTTTCTATTGGAAAGTGATACCACGATTTCAAGTGAATATCCGGTACCTCATTGATTATCTTTACTCTGTTCTGGGAACACTCAAACACATAATAACCAACAATCAATAGAAACTATTTGGTGATAATCAATGGCTGCTGCTATGAGGCATATGGCAACTAACTTTTCCAAGTTGGAAAAGTTTGAAGGTGTTGATTTCAGAAGATGGCAGAAGAAGATGCACTTCTTGTTGTCAAGCATGAATGTGGTTTATGTTCTAACTACTGCTATTCCTGAAGATCATGGGGATGATGCTACTGTGGGACAAATTAGGGTCAGAAGCAAATGGGAGTGATGATTATGTTTGCAGAGGTTTAATCCTCAATGGTATGTCTGATTCTCTTTTTGATATTTATCAGAATGTTGAATCTTCTCAAGAACTATGGGATTCCTTGGAAGCCAAATATATGGCTGAGGATGCATCAAGTAAGAAGTTCCTTGTAAGTAATTTTAACAATTACAAAATGGTTGATTCTAGACATGTCATGGAACAATACAATGAACTTCTTAGTATACTTGGTCGATTCACACAACACAAGATGAACATGGATAAGGCTATCTCAGTCTCTTGTATCATTGATAAATTACCCCCTTCTTGGAAAGATTTCAAGCATATGCTTAAGCATAAGAAGGAGGAGTTAGCTCTTGTTGAGTTGGGCAGTCACTTGCGCATTGAGGAATCACTCAAAGCACAAGATATTGACAAGCCAAAGAGTAGCAATGCTACTGGTCCATCAGTTGTCAATATGGTGGAGCATAACAACTCCTCCAGGTACAATGACAACAAGGGCAAGCGTAAGCATCATGATAACACCAAAGATGATCTTAACAAGAAACCAAAAGTGACTTGTTGGAAGTGTGGGAAACCTGGACACTTTAGAAAAGATTGCAAGGGTGGTAAAGTTGGAAACAAATCCAATGGATCAGGCACAAGTGGATAAGGGAATGGTAATACCAGTTCTCTAAAAGGTCAGAATATATTTAATTAGTCTTTTGAGATTTATTATGTTACATATATATCTGAAATTTACTTTGTGCAGGATGATNGATGATCTTAACAAGAAACCAAAAGTGACTTGTTGGAAGTGTGGGAAACCTGGACACTTTAGAAAAGATTGCAAGGGTGGTAAAGTTGGAAACAAATCCAATGGATCAGGCACAAGTGGATAAGGGAATGGTAATACCAGTTCTCTAAAAGGTCAGAATATATTTAATTAGTCTTTTGAGATTTATTATGTTACATATATATCTGAAATTTACTTTGTGCAGGATGATGATGTTGCGTGGTGGGTTGACTCTGGAGCAACAATTCATGTGTGTAAAGATAGAAGCTGGTTCAAGACCTATGAGTCAATGAATGATGGTTCTATTCTTCATATGGGGAATGAGTCAACAGCCCTGGTGAATGGAAAAGGATGTGTGGATTTGAAGTTTAGTTCTGGAAAGATTGTTTCTTTGTTTAATGTTTTACATGTTCCTGATATTAGAAAGAATTTGGTTTCTAGTAGTGTTTGAATAATTGTGGTTATAAACAAGTGATTGAATCTGATAAGTATGTTTTGTCTAAACATGGTGTGTTATTGGTTTTGGCTATTTGTGTAATCAAATGTTCAGGCTTAATATTGTTAATGATAATGTTAATTCTGCTTTTATATCAATCACTAAACTGAATGATTCAAACTTATGGCATGCTAGACTTGACCATGTACACATTAAAAGAATGCAAGATATGTCTAAGGATGGATTAATTCCAGCAATTGACATGGACATTAAAAGGTGTAAAACTTGTATGATGAACAAAATAACTAAGAAACCTTTTCAAAGTGTAAAACGTGAAACTAAAGTGTTGGAAATGATTCATAGTGATCTATGTGATTTGCATGCTACTCCCTCTTTGGGGAATAAGAAATACTTTGTGACTTTTATTGATGATGCTTCTAGGTTTTGTTATGTTTATTTGTTACATACTAAGGATGAAGCATTAGATAAATTTAAAGTATTTAAAACTGAAGTTGAATTGCAACAAGGGTCTCTAATCAAAAGATTTAGGACTTATAGGGGAGGTGAGTACATGGATACTCTGTATTTTCAGTCTGTTGGTATAATCCATGAAACGACTGCTCCCTATACTCCTCAGCAAAATGGTATTTCTGAAAGGAAAAACAGAGTGCTGAAGGAGATGGTTAATTCCATGTTGTCCTATTCAGGGCTGAGTCAAGGGTTCTGGGTTGAAGCTATGTTGACAGCTTGCTATTTATTAAATAGGGTTCCCAACAAAAGGAACAAGGTTACCCCTTATGAACTCTGGACTAAAAGAAAACCCAACCGGAACTTTCTCAGGATTTGGGGTTGTAGGGCTGTTGTAAGACTCCCTGATCCAAAGCAGAAAACTTTGGGTGAAAGAGGCATTGAATGCATCTTTGTTGGATATGCTGAGCATTCCAAGGCATATAGGTTCTATGTTATTGAACCTAATGAATCTGTTTCAATTAACTCTATAATTGAATCAAGGGATTCACTCTTTGATGAGAATAGATTTTCATCAGTCCCTAGAATAAGTCAAGGATTCCAAATGGAACTGATGATATTGGTGTTTCAGAGATCCCTAATGAGGTTTCTAATGAGGTTGTGGACCAACAACCTGAACCTGAGCTCAGAAGAAGCAAAAGGGTTAGGACTCCAAAGTCATTTGGACCTGAGTTTCAATTATACTTAATTGAAGGTACAAGGAGTGAGGTCTTTGACCAATACTCCTATTGCTTCATTGTTGAGGATGATCCCAAAACATTTGAAGAAGCAATGAAGTCCCAGGATGTTGCTTTCTGGAAAGAAGCAATTAATGATGAGATGGACTCCATCATGGGCAATAACACTTATGTGTTGACTGATCTACCACCTTGTTGCAACCCTCTAGGTTGCAAATGGATTTTCAAAAATAAAATGAAGGTAGATGGAACTGTTGAAAAGTTCAAGGCAAGACTAGTTATTCAGGGCTTTAAACAAAAGTCAGGAATAGACTATTTTGATACTTATGCCCCTGTGGCTCGCATCAGTACCATAAGATTGCTAATTGCTTTGGCATCAATTCACAATTTGGTTATTCATCAGATGGATGTGAAGACAGCTTTCTTGAATGGTGATTTAGATGAGGAGGTTTACATGAACCAACCTCAGGGCTGCATCATGCCTGGTAATGAAAACAAGGTGTGTAAACTGATTAAGTCTCTTTATGGACTAAAACAGGCACCTAAGCAATAGCATCAAAAGTTTGATGAAGTGGTTTTGTCTAGTGGTTATTTACTTAATCAGGCTGACAAATGTGTATATAGCAAATTTGATGAATCTGGTAAAGGAGTCATCATTTGTCTATATGTTGATGATATGTTGATCTTTGGCACTGACAAAAATCAAGTTGACCTTACAAAAGAATTTTGTCATCAAAGTTCTCCATGAAGGATATGGGTGAGGCTGATGTTATCCTTGGCATTAGGATTAAACATGAAAGTAATAAAATTTCTATTTCTCAGTCTCATTACATTGAGAAGGTGTTGAAGAAATTTAATTATTTTGATTGTACTTTAGTGAGTACACCTATGGATACAAGTGAGAAGCTGATGCCTAATACTGGCAAAGCTGTATCTCAACTTGAGTATTCTAGGGTAATTGGCTGCTTGATGTATGCCATGACTTGTACTAGACCTGATATTGCTTTTGCAGTGGGTAAACTGAGCAGGTATACTAGTAATCCTGGTGCTCATCACTGGCAAGCAATTCAGAGGGTCTTTAAGTATTTGAAGAGAACTATGGATTATAGTCTCTCATATACTGGTTATCCTTCAGTATTAGAAAGATACACTGATGCAAGTTGGATCAGTAACACTGAAGACAATTCGTCTACCAGTGGCTGGGTATTCATACTTGGTGGAGGTGCAATTTCTTGGGCATCCAAGAAACAAAGTTGCATTACCAGTTCAACCATGGAATCTGAATTTGTAGCTTTATCAGCTGCTGGTAAAGAAGCTGAATGGTTAAGAAACTTGCTTCTTGAGATTCCATTATGGCCTAAACCTATAGCAACTATTTCTATCCGGTGTGATAGTGCTGCTACATTGGCAAAGGCTTATAGCAAGATGTACAATGGGAAGTCTAGACACTTAGGTGTCAGACATAGCATGATTCGTGAGCTTATCATGAATGGGGTGGTATCTATAGAGTTTGTTAGATCTCAACAAAACTTAGCTGATCACTTGACGAAGGGTTTGGCTAGAGACTTGGTTTTAAAGTCTGTTAAAGGGATGGGTTTGAAGTCCAACTTAGTCACTGAATGCTAAGACACCCAACTCTCTCCTGAGGAAACTTGGGAGCTGAGTTCAATGTGGAAAGCTGAACATTACTGGACTGGAGCACATGTTTTATATTACATCACAAGGTTGTGCTCAGAACCTGCTGAAAAGGAGGATGAAGTCTTTACTTCTCAATGGTTAATTTCTTTGAAAAAGTGCTAAGCAGGAGCATGAATAAAGAGGAATCACCTATCTAAATGTTGAAGTTTTGCCGCTTCAGGAAGCTTTGGAGTTTTAGCTTTTACAACATTTATGAGTTGGATATGGACACATGGCTTGTATAGTGTCAGGTTTATTTAAGTGTTTGAAAATGTATGTGTATTTTATCTTCAGGTATTCAAATGGGTTGAAGGGTTCAATTCTTTGGAACACCCTGATTCTCGAATATTTGAACGTGTAATGTACACTAGGCCAAAAATGACCTTTCGTCATACATGGTCGTTTTTGAACGGTCACACAGTGACATTTTTACGTGACTAAATGTACCAGCCTTAAATAAACAGCCACACTTGATCCGACTTGTGTGACCATTTCGTAAAATATAACGCATTTGTGTATATATGTGACTAGAGGGTAACTGGTAAATATTTTTAGACATTTTAGTCACTTTTGATTCGGGACGTGTGACCGATACAAATCAGCTCGAAACATTAGTCACACTATAGATATACATATGTGACAAATATATGTCACACAATTGAGCAGTGTGACCAAAAAAGATATATGGTCACACGAAGTACTTGCGTGTGTGGCTAAATTATATAGTCAAGTTTGTCACACATTATATAAACGTGATTGCTATTCTTTGCTGAATAGTTAGCCACATATGAATTTGAAATGTGTGACAACTGAAAATTCAGTTTGAAGCGTTAGTCACGAAATGCATTTAAGAGTGACAATTATATGTCACACACTTGAAGAGTGTGACCAAATGTCATATATGGTCACACAAAACCATACGAACATGATTAAGTGTAACGAAAATTCGACACATATGGTCACGTAAGTTAATATGTGTGTCTAAAGTTTAATGTGTGTTTGCTTGCCAAATCCTAATTGTGTATAGTCACAGTTATTTGAAGCACGATCATGTGACTATAGGCTTTACATATGGTCACACCATATCACAAATGTGTATCAAAATGGTGTTTATGGCCACGTTATAAGGGTATTATATGTGACCAATACATTCAAAATAGTCACATTGTGAAGTATTCATGTGACTATTATTTATAGCAAAATGGGAAGTCAGTTATCATTAACCTTGATATTAGTCAGTTAATACTGCTATTACACAATTAATACGTCTAGTACACAGTTAATGCTGCCAGTAGCTCAAAGCCCAACAATCATCCCTTAAATCATCAATTTTCTTCTTCTCCCAGCTCTTTTTACACCTGAGCCAGAAGTTGCTTCTTTTGCTTGCTCCTTGTCTTCAATCTTTTCCTTCTTAACTTCCTTTTCTTTACAACCTCAGCCTCCTTTTACTTTCTTAGTCACTTTACTCAGATCTTCAGTCCCCATTGGTATGAAATGATCAAATTCACGTTTGGCTCTTTCATACATTTTGAAGATCTCATCATCTGAGTTTCGCTTTAATACCACAAGATTCCAACCCTTCATATTCTTTAGATATATAGTGCTCATAGTACTTCCTCTTTTGCTTAACTGTTGGATGACTGAGCACTTTTGTCTTGTTTCTTTGATTGAGATAAAATTTCTTCCTTTCAGCTTCATAATTCCTCATCCATTCATCTTTTTGTTCTTGAGTGTACTCTTGCACTTCTTCTTTGATCTGTTTCATCAGTGCAAGATCAACATCACCTTTAATCCTTTCTTCATCCGGAGATTCCAAGAGTGCTTTTGTTTTGGCCTCATCTTCAACATGTTTCCTTCTTTGTTCAAGTACCATCTGATTGTCCTCTGCAAACTCAGCATCCAATTTTCTTGCAACAGCTTTATCTAATTCAATCTGCTTGTCTTTGGGCCAGTTGTAACACCCCCAAAATTCGGGTCTAGCGGAAGCATACATGCAATGGGGTGCTACGAAATCGGTATCACAACACAAGGCACAAAGAATGGTTTTTATTTCATTAATATAAAATAAAGTTGTCATGTAAGACATAAAGTTAACATGATAGAAAAATAGTGCGGAAATAGGCCCATAAAATAATTGAAGTAGTCCCAAATGTTCATCAGAGTCGCCTATGACCATGCCCTTTGCCAAGCGCCTTCAATTAGTGAGCTAACGCCTTAAACCTGAGAATACACGCTAAAGGTCAGCTTACGCTGGTGAGTTCATAGAGTTTAAGTTACAAAAACAGTTTGGGACCTGAAAAGTTTTAGTGCTATGTGTGACTAGGGAGGCGTAGACATACATTCCATACTTTCACAATTCCATATCAATTACTATCATACTCATACTAGTTTACCACCTTTCGCGAAGGCGGAGGGTCAGGTGCGAGCGGGCCACATCTCGACGGTACACTAGCCGGGAACACTAACAGTAAGGAACCACCCATTACTGCCCCGAACTAGGCCGTAAGTAGAGTCTATTCCAAAGTAGGGTATCGCCCTAGCTTTAGGTCAACATCTACTACTGTCTACCCTTAACTAGTCCACACATGTAGCAAAACAATTTGTAGTAGGTCTAAGTAAAACAGTTTGAGCTAGAAAGCTCTCATATAAACAGGCAAGCACATAATGCCTTCAAATACTTAATTCAAATACTTCGGTAAATTACTCAATCAATCATCAATCAATCATTCAATCATTCAAACTTAATCAAATCGTTCACGTACTCAAGTAAGCAATCATTGCATTTAGTAAAAGAGCATGTATTCTCCCCCAAAATAGTTATGAAAACTTATTTAAAATAAGGGGGCTATGAACTCACCTTAGCCACAGCAATGCAAGAATCACGACCGACACAACTTGGCATCTAGAGTTATTCACAACGATATCCAAAAGATGGGCACGACGGCACCAAGTAGTACGAACACGGGAGTACTTCCTAATACGCATACGATAATCTCAAAATATAGTTCGTACAATAATAAAGTCTATATACGACGATGTGTCATAGTTTTCGTGGATTACTCGAATCATTACTTGTAAAAAGTTTAGTATCAACGTTTCGTAAGAAAGCGTTATGTTTCGTGTGGTGTGGTAAGAAGACTTAGACTCAAAATACAACTCATACCAAAATGATAATTACTTCAACGTACAACTCACGCCAATAGAGGAAAAGATATCGACATATAACTCACGCCAAAGAGTAAACGACATCGTCAAGATCAAGAAATACTAATCAACTCAAGTCATTTAAAGAAAATCTAGAAAATGACCACGATTAACCATATAATTTAAATAGATAAGTTTCGGCGTTTACCCCATAACCCCAAATGGTTTATATAAAATGTACTCGTTTTATAAGGAAATCACAAGTTAATAACTCTAATATGAAAGAGTTTTAAGGATTTAATAAAACTATACATTTTAAATTCTTTGTCGGGTTTTATAAGAATAATCTTATAAAAGATTAGAAATAAAAGTGTAGTTTAGAATGTTGTATAAATTTCGGCATGACGCGTCCATTTATATAACCTTCCCAAGTCGAAAGACTTTAAATAACTCAATTCTCCAAAACAATATTTCCCGACAATTTATTAGAAACTATAAAGTACATTCGTTGATTATCAGACGTTATTTACTTATTGTGTATTCGTTGCGAATCAAATATATTAAATTCGTTGTGAGTCTAATATATTGTATTCGTTTCAAGTCAATAAGTCCAAAACGTCCAATGTCCAACTCAATACTCATCCAATAGTTTAATCCAAGCTTTTAGTCCGTTAAATATTTGCATTGTCCGATGTCAAGTTTTCAATCCCAATATATTCGAAACATACCAATTATCAATCATCATGTCCAATTCACCCGAAACATACCAGTAACCAGAGTGTCGAGACAAGTAGAACACACTTGTCGAAATCTTAACATTTCGAAAAGCATTAACACTTTATTTCTAGATTGTAACCATTTCAACACACCTTTTCAATTTATGGACTCATGAGCCCATTTAACCATTTTTATCAAAAATAAAACCTCACCAGTAGTGATTTCCAGGAGCAGCTATCAAAAGGAAATATGTGTAGTTTAAGTTATTTAACACCAGGTAATATTCAAGTTCAACAAGCTTATGACAACAAGTAATTCTGCATAGTCACAAGACTAACACCAATACCCTCTTGTGACTATAAGTAACTTACGACTCAATCGTATTCGGTTCGGACAAAAATAACGACAACAACAATGATACCACTATAACCAAATGTTAAACCTGGATACTCATCGAGACTTAAAACCTGACATCAATCCACGCACAAGACCACACTTTGCTCTTGGCCAACTCGACCCAATTACCAAACTTCACTAACTCACAATTTAATTGGTTTACCACATGAATCAAACAAACACCTCTTTCTTACAATTCTTACCACACGAGCAGATCCGAAACATTTTTATATCCATTTTTAAACAACACACAATAACTAAAACGCTTCATATCAGTTTTTACTTCTTACCACACGATATAGTTTCGAAACATGTTTAATCCAAATTAATCAAGTCTTTTCCCCAGATTTATATCCACGAGGGACTACTACATCCATTCATTTCCGTTTTTTTTAAACCTCTTTAACCCACGAAAACTTAACACAATCTTATAAATCGATGACAAATAAAAGAATAACAAGATGGTTTCGCGATTTACCAAATCGAGAACACAAGATAGGAGACGTGAGGCACAAAGATGACGAGACAGTGGTGGTGGTGTCCTTCGAGTACAACTCGGACCACCAAACCCCTCGAGCTCCGTGGGTTTTTAAATCCAAAAGTGATACAAGGACCACAAAATGGTTATTATTATACTCTTGGTCTTCATGAAATTAGAAAACATGGCGATACCATGACTGGAACATGGTGAAGATGGGGTTGGGTGATGGTTTCCTGGCGCGTGGTACATATCATTAGGTGGAGAATGATAAAATACATGTGGTTGTGGTGGAGGTGAGAACCCACTCGCGACGGTGGTGGAGTTCTCGCCGGATTATTGATCGGAGAAGAATGGGTGTAGGTGTTTGGAGGTGTCGGCTGCCAGGGGAAGAGAGAGATGTGTTCTTGCCCTAAAAAAATAAATATAAGGGGCTTATATAGTAGGTAGATGGGTGGATAAATCACAGGGACCAACGGGTAATTGTTACAAAGTCTAGGATAGAGCAAATGTAACTTTAAGCGAGGACCAAAACTGTAATTTATCAATTCTTTCACGAAAGCGGTTCGGGGCACATTTATACTAGTAAACGAAAGATTCACAATACGGGAATAACACCAACGTGCTAAAAATAATATTTCCAATAAAAATGGTTATAAATACGTCTAGTACCTCGAAACTCAAACCAAACTCAAAATAGATGATCTTTTCTCCGAATGGAATCAGGGAGAGGTTTTGCGGGTTGTCACACCAGTACTCAAAAGGAATATCCTTATAAGGTTCAGGCTCAGGCTCTTCAACCATGCATAATACCTTTGCCTTTGCCCTTATAACTTGGCTCTTGTACACACTTCTTGATTGGTTTAGTTGGTTCTCTAATCACCACACCTTTGACAGGTACTCTTGGTTGTTGTGGTGGTGGTTGTGATTGAGTAAATGGTGTATTCTTCAAAAAAATCATTGCTTCGGCCAAAGTTCGGAAGTCATCATCATCACTAGCAATAGGATCTTTTTCCTCAGTAGTAGTATCCTCCGTGGCCATTTCTGCACTTGCACCAGCAGTGAAACATCCTTCATCATTAGCATTAGAATCTTTCATTCCTTTGATTGCTTTAGCAATTACTTCATAAGCACTCACTAGTTGCTTAGGCTCAAAGGTCTTAAGCTTTTCTACCACTTTCTTTTGAGAAGCTGCTTCCATAACAACCTCATTACCTTGATTATCAGCAACCACATACTGATCATCATTATCTCCAGAATCCACATCCATATCCACACCAATGCCATCACCATCAGCAGCACTATCAACATTTTCCATAAGTTCCCCAGAACCCTTGGTTTCATTCCTCCCCTGACCTGCCAATCCCTTAAATTGCGTAACCCTTGGTTTCACCAGCAGCACTTTTTTCAGTCTTTTGAATGACCTGGTTCTTGATCTTTTCTGAACTTCCAATTGCTTAAACCTCAGCTTCAAACCTTTAATTTCATCCTCCTGAGTATCTGTGAGTTTTTGTAGGCCAAGAACCTGTTCTCTAAGATTGGTACATTTAACCATCAATTCTTTAACAACTTCCATACTATCCTCACCACTACTATCCTCATCACTTGCATTGTCCCCCTTGGTTTCTTGGCACCTGGGGTTTCCTTCACCCGAATCAGTTCCATTGGAACCTTCACCCTGATTATGTTGACCAAGATCCAACATTGCTTGAAACAATGGTTTATCTATGACAGGAAAGCCCTTACCCTTTCTCTTCATGTTAGAAAAAACCTTTTTATTATGAGAGTGAACAGGATAAACCTTGGCATGAACTTTCTTATTAGTAAACTGTTTGTCCATAAGAAGTTGCAAAAATCTTGGATATAAGTAATGTTGGTTTGAAGAATTATCCAAGGCTTTAACCACATTATCAAAAATTAATTTTGAAAAATTGAATTTTTCTTCATTTTTAGCCAAGCAGATAAGGCCAGAAGCCATATTACTATATATATTAAATACAGATCAAAACGCTGCCGTTTTTGTACCAATTTTGTAGCCTCGGCTTCACGCAAAATTTCTTGGCCTGCTACCTGCGGCCCGATCCAATGTTGTTTATTATATACAAAACACCCACATAAACCTAGAACGTTCCCGGACCCTCGCATCAAACCCTCCATCATCCATCTACATAAATCACTGTCAAACCAAAAATTTTGATCGGCAACCAAAAACAGTGGCTCAGCACCTCTGATTGCAGGTATATGCCGTAATTCATAGGAACATGAAAATCTGTTTGGTTAATCTTGGGGATTACGTTTTCCGTATCTTTTTTGTTAAAGGGTTATGGGTCGATGTGTCCATTATTTGTTTAATCATAGAAATAATTTCTTTTGTGGTTTCCGAATTTTTCTTTTTCCAGGAACCATGGAAAAGTGATCAACAAGGTTCGAACGTTAAGATATTAAAATTTCTCCAAGAGGAACAACAACGGCCTCAATGGCAAGTCATCACTTAGATTGCAGACATAAGAACGTCGCGAATGCTGCTGAGTTCTGACGGTAGCTCAGACGTGTGAGCTACCAATCTGACTCTAGCAAGAATCTAAAAGGATCGATACGACAAGGATTCATAACGTTTACATCATCAGGGTTTCTAATCATCCACGAGTAGCGTACATCTCCATTCTACTTTCAAACGATCTTCTTGATAGATTTACGAACAAATTCAAGATCAGGAAATTGGATATCTCCATCTTTATCCAACAAGTCGGTGATCGGCACTCGTGACCATAGGGGGTCTTGTGCAGTGCCGTTGAAAAACCGAAATAGTAGGTAAGAGAAAAATTGTCCAACAGGAGGTGAACAGGTTGAGTAGAATTATCAACAGATACTCAGGTAGAGGTCGGGATTCGTTTCCCGAGGTCTAGCTTACGATATAGCAGTAAAATAAAATCGACAAAAGGATTTGTGAAACGGCTCATAGGATAATAGGAAAACAACCCATTGTTTAAAAATTTCAGGAAAGTCAATTCTCAATTTTCATCTTGATTTCATAATCTTGCCGCAAGGCAGTAAAATGTTAAATGAAATCGTCTAATCAAGCTATTCGCAAAATAACGTACAAGGTATCAAGGAAAGATTTCACCATTTATAAAACGATAGTTAGATCAAAACTTCGATATTTAGGATAGTAGCAAGGTTGCATTCAGATCCATAGCATGACAAAAATATTTTATAAAATCGTCTTGTGAGACAATTTCGTAAAATGGTTTGTGAGATAACAAGAAAAACAGTTATCCTTTATCAAGCAGTGGAAAAATCAAAATTTTGATTTTTTTGCGAAATAGCAGTAAAACATCTTGTAATATGGCAACATTTTGTAAATTACTTTTCAAAGCAGTTTCACTATCCAATAAGAGAGGAGTAACGATAAATGATATTTCCAAGGGACGAGTGAAAGAAATAGGTGGTTGTCCCAAGGATCGCGATTCAAGTTACCTCTCAAAATCTCAAGAATTCTGTTACGCACGAAATCCTTTAGGATTGGGAGATTTAACAAGTTTAAAGTACAACTCCGTAAGAGGATGTCGATTGCTACAAGCAATCGGTTAGAGTCGATTGACTCGGCATGATACGTACGTTAGAGGTGGAAAGTACAACCTCAATTGAACATCTTCGCTAAAACAACATTGATTGAGAAAAATGAATATCCTCAGCTAAGAAATGAATAACGTCGATTTAGATAACGAACATCATCGATTACGGAAGTGAACGTCATTGATTTAGAAAATAAACATCCTTGGTTAAGAAAATCATCACTTGGGTAGCCTACTTCGATGGAATAAACTTTCCCATCCTCGAGCAAAATCATCAAAACCTTAAACCTCGTAACAACTTGATTTTTAGCTTAATCTCGCAACTCATCAAACAAGAATTGTCACGAGATTCGGCCGTGTAACAAGTTGTTAAGGATTAAGAATTTAACGTCATCGATGATTTGGCTCAATTCAGGAATTGCTCAAAACAACGAATAGGTACCTACGGCTAAAATTCAATATTCATCATACGGTTCCGAGCACGAGCTTAGAGTAGAGGGGGCTGTGACTAGATCGCAGGATGATACGAGGCTAAATGCCAAATCCGATTCGAAACGAAATCGAAGATCACAAAATACCATAATCCAAATTCAAAATCCAGAACGTACTCAAAATCAATTCCATCAATATCCGAAAGTCACGTCGAGACATAGTCGGAGTTCAATCAAAATATACTCAAAATTAAATCCAAACGTATCCAAATTTAAATCCACGTAGTCGGAATCAGATCCATAACGGTCAAAACCGAATTCAAAATATCAAAAGTCCACTTGGGACGAAATCCGGAAATCAATTCAATTACGAAGTCTCGAAATCAAATCCATACGGTGACCAAAATTCAAATTCAAAAGACAATAGTCCAAAGCAGAGAATGCCCAATACTGTTCAATTAAAATCCGACCGAGCTCAAAAAATACGATAAGCAACTCGGATCTCAAAATGATTTTTCTCTCTATATTATTAGCTGATGATATTAGTAGTTGTGTTCTCTGTTCTTTAGTACCTCTCATTTGTATCATAAAGTGGTATCAAGCCCTATTTTTGCAACTACCTCCTATATTAGTGAATCCATGGAAGGCCACCATTAAGTCTAAAAGTCTGAATGTTATGGCTAAAAGAATTGTGGAATAAAAATATACAACTAACTATATACTAGTAGAAAACCAATAATAGAGGTCTACGAATACGAAGCGAGAGCGAGAAATGCTACGTAAATCTGAACGGCAGATGGCCCAAGGATTCTTTCAGCATAACGTATATAAGGATAGGGCGTGTGGTAAAAAAAGTAAGATTGTTCAGAAATACGTTTAGATTCATACGTGTTGCGATGCCAAGTGTGTCGTGTGCGTCCTAAAAATTGCTAGCGCCTTTAGGTCTCTACCCGCGCGCCGCGCGCGCTCCCGTCCTTGCATTGTATGTTTTGTGTGTGGTGCATTGCAGACAAGAGATAATGGATATCCAATATACTAGAGAAGATGTTTCAGGAAAATACGCTCCTGTAATCGAGGTAAATGCTGTGATGCTCTACCTTTTTTATCCTAACCTCTCCTCTTAAAGTTATCATCACAAAATATATTGATTCACCTTCTTGCAGCTAGTACTCATAGGTGCAATCTAGCGTCAATATGTCTTCTTATTTTGTACCCTTACTTGCGAGTAATTGTACAGTCGTAGGTGATCAAGCTACCATTCAGCCGAGGTTCAATAAGCTGTTGATTTTTGAAATGGTACTCTTTTAATGCCCTATCACGGTACATTTTTCTAGCCATGCACACATTTTGACACTTAGATTAATATGAATACCTATTATACACAAAACAATCCAAAAAATGCATGAACCGACTATTAGATAGAGTGCTCAAAATCAAACTAAGTTCGGAATTAATGGAGGGCATACCGTAATCATGAGAAATAGTCCGTCACTCAACCTCGTAGAAGGCCGCGGCATTAAGTATTTGTAAGAGCAGAATATAGATGCTTGTCCCAATAGCATGGTGGAAATAATGCTACATGGCGAAAAGTTAATCCAGAGTACAGGGCGATGGAACAGAAGGTGATGAAGAGAGAGACACAGCACAGAAAAATATCCGAAAGAATAACAAAGCAAACACACAAGAAACAAACAACTACCTATGACTCATCAAGGGCTTAATAATATGCGATAAAGCGAAATACTAATCGGTGGTCAATACTCGTGCGGGAACTCTGTGAAAATCTTCTAATGATATCTTTAAGTAACGGTAAATACCATTGGAGTTAGGGTTATGAATATTATAGCTTTCACCGAAATAACTTACAATGCTCATCATTTCCGATATTTAACTATATCGACTCCGCACACATCAAGAAATGTTAGCCTCTCTCAGTACTTGTAATCTTGATAAAGTTACAAAGGCCTCCATAAGCAGAACAATGTACGCGAGGCATCAAGGCTTGGCAGCAGGCACGTAGCTGAGTCTTATAAGGTTTCATTTTCTCCAATTACATAAAAGTGTGGTCGTACTTATTGGGTTTTAAACACTATGCCTCACATTTACGGTTAACTTGTTATAATAGACCTGATGGCCTCTTCCGATACCAGATACAAAGGGTGGCTAACACCCAGAATTCGGGCTAGGCGGAAGCATATCATGCAATGGGGTGCTACGAAGAGTCGGTATCACAACACAAGCACACATGAGGCAATTAGTAAGGCTTATAATAATATTCAATAAGAAATTACAATAGTTTATCAAAATAAAAGAAGTATGACCGCTTGCTATAGTGTACAGAACATTAAGTTATTCTCTATCTCCTCAATTTGATGTCTGTTTATTAACCATCGAATACACTCTTCACAGATCGCTCTATCCTGCGATAATAAGTTTGTCTGTATCTCAGCGGTGCGAAGAAGGTTTGTTAGGGTTTTATGTCCGTTACACGAGTCGACATAGAAGCGCGTTGAATCTGAATTTATACTTAAATGAAATCAAAAAGACAGCCATATTCTATCTCTCATAGTAAATGTGTTGATGATACACGAGATTTTCGTTGGGCCTGAGTGCGGATATTCGACACCTCGCGCCGTCACATGGCTTTTTCCTAATAAACCCGAAGAATTTGTTTTTGCTGGTGTTACCAAGCCACACTTGGGTAATCAGTAGGAAGAGCCTTCAGTTATATGGTAAATGCCGATTTAGAGCGTGTAAGGTATTATGAACAAATCGCCAATAGACAACTTTAAATACTTTGTCGCTCGCAACCTCTAGAGAGAAAAACTAATAGATCGTATAACACTACAACATTGCATGCCTGCAAGCTGAATTACTCATACGAGACCATCTCTAATTTCTCGTATCTTGTTGAGGACTGATAGTGTTAATGCTGTAGATAACTAGAAGTTACATTTGGTGAGATATTTGATGATATATGCGATAAATTGAGTATGATAGAATTATGTTGAGGTCGATATTGAGGATATAATCGTCAGTAGTGTGTGCCTCTTCTTTCGGATTCAGTTCATATCCGCTTATCTTAACTTTCGCCAGTGGAGATTCCACAGCTTATGCAAGTACCGGATCTCATCTCAGAGCTTACGACTAAGTATTCCCATATGCGTTAATCTCTATATTACCATCTTCGCACTTTTGTTGATTTTAGTCTTACATGAGTCGTAGCATTTGCGAATGATTATTTCGGTTTGTATATATATTGAGGAGGAACTTAAGAAAGTAAGTTTAAACCGTAATGTTGCGGACACTCATATAAGGCTTTGAGTGTTTTTGCGAAAGAGTCTTTGCGAACTCGCATACAGTATGAATGGTTGGCTTGACTCCTACATTCACATTGACCTTAGGAACAGTTTGGAAACATTAGCTTTAGATCACCTTATGTCAATCGACGGGATTCTCAGTGAGGTGAATTTTGTGGATCTACAGGGTAGTTACAACAGCATCTGATGTTCGGGTTAGAGCTTTACCTTTAGGAATGATTAAGTTGCGTGCACACACACAATGCATTGAGACTTCAATATAAGCCAGACAACCCGTATGCGCTTGCCACTCAGCGACAGTTGCCATAACTAATGGTCTGTCGGTTAGAAATCATAATCCCGGTGATAAAAAATCGAATACTTCTAAGCCAACTAAACGCCGTCGTTATGTGTATATTGCTCATGCATTCGCTGGCAATTCGCTCGAATGTCTGGCGAGATCAGGGGTCACAATTGTATAAGCGTATCGAATTTATACGCCATATGATGGGTCGTGCAATATTGCCCAATCGTATTGGGCATCAATTTGGTAATCGCATTGATCTTTGATATCGTGAGCCTGTGTAGCCTACGTCCTTGGTGACTGTTTAATCTCTCAAAACTCTCTCTGGATATTTGTAGTGTTATTGGATAATATGTCGTGAATTTGATGTTTAGATCCCACGTTTTATCGGAATTTGATTTCGATATGTTTAATCCCGCCCATGCAGTTAATTTTGAGCAAATTGAGTTTCCGAGATTTTTCGTTTTCAAGCGGACTAGTCATTCCGATATTTTGAATTGCGGTTTGAGCGTGTCTTTTCGGAAGACGTTGATCCCCTGTTTTTTGTTCGGTTCTCAAGTCTCAAGACTTATGAAGGTCTGTTTCTGTTAGGTTGGACCAATGTTTATATGGATTCTAGAACATACCACCGGGAGCCATTTTTCCGATCTACGTGGATTAACATTAATGATGGACTACGTCTCTGGCTTTATAATGGTCTTGCACGTATATTTTCGATACTGGAATCAGCTTCTAACTGATTTATTTTTCGTCTGACCGCTAGACTATATCGGATTAAAGATATGATGATTTTTCCTTGATTTTGTAACGCACTGGTCTGTCGCGATCATATTATGAAATCCATATGAGTTAAATAATCTATTGTATTTTGTGATCTCTGTACTCAGAATAATCGAGATTCGGACATCGTGTGTGTAGAACATTTTTAGCCTTGTAATCTAAATCTCTGCATGAATCTAGCATACCCGTTCCTACGTTTTGCACTACTCTAAGAATGATAGCTGAAACCGTCTTAATTGTTAAGGTGAATATTATCTGAATTTTAGCCTGTTTAGTGCCTAATCGCCTATAATCAGTTGTTATTGACACGCCTAGTTTGAGTCTCCACCATCAATCATCACTTCTGTATGAGAATTATAATCTGTCCTTAATCCTTAAAACAATTCTTTTGTCATTTACTCCTGCCGCCCACAACAGCCTCTCCGGAAATTGTGATGAGTTGCGAGATTAAGTAAAATCAATTGTCTATTATCTCTGAAAAAGATTTAAAAAGGTCGATGTTGATGTATATCCCTGATGATCATTAGAGGATAATTTGGTACAGTTGTGAAATCTCACTTTCCTGTGGGCGGGCTAACCGTAGATTGGGCGTCAGGTATACGACACTTCACCACGCACAGTGTATTATTCTTTCTTTAACTATTATATAGTGATGTGATTATTCTAAATCAATGGACGTCTCACTTCCGTATATTCCGCT
>LBNU01026628.1:54006-74787 GCA_014162995.1 Artemisia annua | reverse complement strand
AATATCTTTTCCACTTTGATATAATACATGCATATGTTAGCTTTGATGTACATCACTTTGTTACACTTTTGGCCACTTTGTTTTTAATGTATGTGACTAAACTCCGCAAAATCCGTATACACCACACTTTTGTGTGAACTATACAATATTGAACAAACGTCACATTATTGTATATGAATAATTAAGTTGTATTGATTGTTATTACAACATTTAGGGAATCCATCTTAGAACGAGGGGTAAATGCAGAACTTACAAAATACAACATTTTTACCTTTAGAAATTGGAAATGACATCTATAATCTGGGTATTTAAACTGTCACGATATGAGTTTATTTTTATTATTTAATGATTATGTTGTTTGATCGGCAATCTATAGTGAACGCCAAAGGACGAAACAAAGTAGTTAACTCTCAAAGAAAATTCGTGTGACTATAAGGTGTTTACGGTCACTGATACTGACTAATCCAACAAAACGTGTGCCTAATTTGTCACACATATTCTGGGTTTTGGTCACTCTTTTTCGATGGAAAAGGCTACGAACTCAACAATGTGACCATATGCCACCTACAGTGGCGGCACTTTTGGTGACACACAACAAAAAAAACGTGTGTGACTATATGCATATCGTCACACATTTTCTGGCGTGACCAATAGCATATTCTGTACCATTGTGGTGATTGTGGCACTGCTTGTTTAAATGGTGTTGTCTTCAATAGAATCATTGCTTCGGCCAAAGAGTCATCATCATCACTAGCAACAGGAACATTTTCCTCAGTAGTAGTATCTTCCTTGGCCATTTCTGCACTTGCACCAGCAGTAGAATCTCCCATGCCTTTGATTGCTTCAGCCATTACTTCAGAAGCCCTCACTAGTTGCTCAGGCTCCAAGGTCTTAAGCTTTTCTACCAATTTCTCCTAAGAAGCTGCTTCCATAACAACCTCATTACCTTGATTATCAGCAACCACATACTCATCATCATTCTCACCAGAATCCACATCCATATCCACACCAATGTCATCACCAGCAGCAGCACTATTAACATTTTCCATAGCTTCCCCTGAATCCTTGGTTTCATTCCTCCCCTGTTTGGGATCATCCTCCCCCAAACTTGTGCATTCAGATGAACTAATCCTTTCTGTTATGCCCACTTTATTCAGTCTTTTGAATGACCTGGTTCTTGACCCCTTCTGACCTTCCAATTGCTTAACCCTCAGCTTCAAACCTTTAATTACATCCCCCTATGTATCTGTGAGTTGTTGTAGGCCAAGAACCTGTTCTTTAAGTTTGGTACATTTAACCATCAATTCTTTAACAAGTTCCATACTATCCTCATCACTTGCATTGTCCCCCTTGGTTTCTTGGCACCTGGATTTCCTTTACCTGAATCAATTCCATTGGAACTTGATTCATTATAAGTTCCTGAACCTTCACCCTGATTATGTTGACCTACTTCCAATATTGCTTGAAACAATGGTTTAACTATGACAGGAAAGTCCTTACCCTTTCTCTTCATGTTAGAAAATACCTTTTTAATATCAGAGTGAACAAGATAAACCTTGTCGTGAACTTTCTTATTTGTAAACTGTTTGTCCATAAGAAGTTGCAAAAATCTTGGATATAAGTAATGTTGGTTTGAAGAATTATCCAAGGCTTTAACCACATGATCAAAATTAATTTTGAAAAATTGAATTTTTCTTCATTTTTAGCCAAGCATATAAGGGCAGAAGCCATGTTACTACTAAACTCATTCCAACCAGTAGTCTTTGGACTAAGACACTGTAACAAAGTGTGAATTAAGAATTTCCACAGTGGGGGAAAGCCACCTTTATTAAATTTCAAAGAATCATTTTTTCTTACATACCCCATCTCTTGAAGGTTTTCAAAAATTGTGGAGTCTGGAAGATTCTCAATTCCATTAACATCTCCTAGATGAATAACTTCTCTAATAGATGCCTCTGTAACAATAATCTTCTGCCCATCCACACGGGCATGAATCTGTACTTCCTCATCAATATTTTTGACCTTTGCAGTAGCCCAAAACTGTTTGATGTTGGAAACATATAGAGTAGGGTTAACTGTTAATGCATACCTAATATGAGTAGCATTGAGAAAATCAACAACTTCAGTGAACTCTTCATTCTCCTTGGTGGACTTTTGCAAGAATGCAATCATGTTATGCTGGTTGGCAAAAGACAGAGTCGACATTGTGAAATTTGAAAATTTGTGTAGGGTTTTGCTGGGAATTGCAATTAATTGATAAAATCAAGCAATGGTTTTATGTTTGAGAGAGTTTTGATCGGATAAAAACATTTGTGTGAATGATTGAAGGGTACAAACCCTTAATCGTTCATATTTCTAAAACAGTACTCTGCACTCTCAAAAATAGCAGAATAACCCTTAGCCGGACTAAGTTAGGCTTAGCAGCACTAAATTATGCCTAGCAACACTAAGTCAGTTTCCACTCGAAACAGCTTATTTTTCAGGACTCCGGCACTTTTCTTAGCTTATCCTGCAAAATATTAGTCCCAAAAACACAAAACCACAAACATAACCCGAATCACAATAATCACATCATCAATTACACTTAGCAATACTATTTATAACTAGCAACATTAACACATCATTTTTGGATTTTAACAATTTGACATATTGGTAGCAACTTAAATATGATATTGTGTTTTGGGAATTTGTGTTATTGATTTGTGTTTAGGTTATGGAATTCCTGCAAATTATGGTAGATTCATACTATTTAGACCTCCAACTTTATGAAACAAGGTCTCATAAAAAAATACTGCTTTTATACAAGAAACCAAACACCCCTTTGACAGTTTGACATCACAAGCAACCATAAATAATTAATTAAACATCAAATTTTTCATTGATATTTTTTAAAAGGTACAACCATTCATAAAAAGCTGCAAACATAAATATAATTATCCTACCTAAATACTAAAGATACTAAAAACATAAAAACATCATCATTAAAAACTGCTTCACTACATTTCACACCAACTTGTTAGAACCAGAGCTCTCCTCCCTGCTTTTCATCCTATTCCTTTCTTGGAGATATCGAAACTTAATTTCAAGATCAGTAATCCTGTTTCGCAGATTTAACGGGTCTGCAAACCCATCTTGTTGACCCACCTGGTTTTGATGCACCACCACATTTTGATGCTCCACCACATTTTTTTGCTGACCCTCTTCATTTTGCTGCTCCACCATGTTTTGCTGCGCATCCTCTTCATTTTGTTGCTCCACCACATTTTGCTATGCATCCTGTTGATCCTCCTCATCCTCTTCATCTTCTTCCTCCTCCCTATAAAGCTCATCCCAGTAAAAGTCTTGTCTATACAGCCATCTCAAAATTATTGTCCTCATCGACGTATCTACCTGCCTATACGACCCATATTCTAAAACAGGATCATACCCGAAATGATTAAACATTGCGTCACATAGCAAACTGTTGTTTAATACCCACCCGTACTCTTCTGCATCATTTTGAAAGTTACCATTTGCTGCCATTGTTGAAGTTTTCTTTGAAAG
This sequence comes from Artemisia annua, assembly GCA_014162995.1. Lineage (NCBI taxonomy): Eukaryota > Viridiplantae > Streptophyta > Magnoliopsida > Asterales > Asteraceae > Artemisia > Artemisia annua. The sequence goes on along the minus strand of LBNU01026628.1, from coordinate 71,244 downwards.
TGATATATGTGTTTGTGTGTGTTCTTTGGTATACAAAAGAGAGGTATAAATAGGCTGGAGAGGTAGATGAACGGTTCCCAAGACTTTAGGCGGGAAAAGGGATAGACCAAAGGCGCCTAATTCATACTGTGAATTGAAGATATTTTAAAACTGTTCCTAAAGATAAGGAATTTAGGAAGCAGTGGTACGCAAAAGTCTCCACTTACCTTTTACCAAGTATTGACTTACCACGTACAATGAGTTGATGCAACAACTACTTGTATCTCATGCTTTGTGAATAATAAACTTCCAAACTCAATATTTCCAACAATGATTTTGGGATTGGGTTTATTATTATTGACCCGAGGGAATAAATGTTTGACCGTGACTCGAAAAGAAATAGTAACTAGTTTGTTCATATTGAATCGACTTGGACAACATAAAAGAAAGAGATAAAAACAATCGTTAAATTATAAGTTGTAAAGACATTTGTTATAAAATTTGGTTAATAACGAAGTAAGGAAAACAGAAATGTACGTGAGACATTTGGGATAAAAACTGAACACACGAGGGTTATTGGACTCTTCGAGACATGCTACCCGTATACTACCATATTTGGAGTTATTGGATTATTCTTCCGTTCTTGTTTGAGTTACGGATTGGTTTAGCGTTTAGGGTTTATCGCTTAGGGTTTCTCGCTTAGGGTTTAGGGCTTAGGGTTTGTCGTAAGTCCAAACTTGTTTTAAATCATAAAACGAGTATACCTACCTAGTATTATAATAAATGAGATTATGGGAAAATACCGATGATTACCAATCGACTCATCTTATTTGATATGTTTGTTGTTAGTTTTCTCTTTGACTTATTTCCGTCATCTCATTTTGACTCGAGTTCTCGTCAATACTCTTCTCGACTATTCGATTATTCGTGGTGGTGGTTGCTGGTGGTGATGGTGGTTATTGGTGGTTGCTGGGCTGGTGGTGATGGTGGTTATTGGTGGTATGAGTAGGTGCTGGGCTGGTGGTGTTGGTGGTGGCTAGTGTGGTGGTTGGCTGGTTGTGTGGTGGTGGGGAATGGTAGCTGCTGGCTGCTGTCCTAACTGCTTAATTAAAGATAAGTCTCACTTTAATCAATCAATATGTCTATGTGTTGGTTGTCTATCTATCTTGCTTGTCTTTCAATTAAGCATGAGTAGGCTAAATTTCTACGTGTTTGCATTAGATGCTAATGAAACCTAACTATTAATTATTGGTTTGATTGGTGTGTGTTGTTGTTTTGTTGGGATGATTGTTTCATCGATGTTAGGCCCTCAGAAAACTGGCCAAACCTCCCTTTATGGTAACGTGCTTAACGTCTTAGGAAACATGAGTCGAGGCAGTGACTAGGCCCTTATTAAGGAGTATCTTTAACGCATGAGCCACTGTTACAACCCTATGTTGTGCCGGCATGGGCCATAAGGGCGAGATAAGAAGCTCAATAAGAATTGGAGAGATATGTAAGCCACTCCATGAGCTTATTAGGTTCCAAGGGTTGGAAACCCTAAAAGTCACAGAAAATTCATCTTTAGGGTTTGCCCTAAAAGTTCTCCACAAAGTTCCACACCTAATGAATGAAAAATAGAAAACTATATATAGATTTTAAGTTCGGACGGCGTCAGCTTATAGGGTCTGACGCCGTCAGCTCGCCGCCATTAGGGTTCTCGGATGGCCTAGATCCATTTGGGATGTGGTCAGCTTGTAAAACTCTCTGGGCCGTCTCTCTTTAACTTAACACGTGACGGCCTACATCTTCTAACACTTGACGCCGTCAGGTGTAAATTCTTGAAATCTTTCTGGCCCGTCATTTGATAATTGAATTCCACTCTTTTGTCATCCTTGCTGACGGCGTTACCTTGTGACTCCTGACGCCGTCAGGTTGTAAAATCCTGCTTCTTTAAGACTTTGTCGTTTTCTTCACTTTTATGCTCCAAAAACGTCCAAATGTGCATGTTTTCCAGAATTCCTCTCAAAAGTACCTAAAATGACAAAAGGAACGATTTAGGGCAATATTTGATCACATTTATACGAATTAGGGCTTAAATGACCCCCTAAAAGCGTAACACTTTTCGTCTCATCAATACCCCTCAATTGATCTTCACACTCATACTCCGCAAGCAATTCCCAATCAATCAACCTAGGCTTAGCAACCTTTCTCTCTTGAAGTTTTGAAAGACGTTCCCTATACGCATTCTTCTCGTCTTTGTTTTGCACATGAGAGAACTTGACATTTTCATTCGACTCCGGTTTCAAACTGAAAGTAATCCTCTTCCTCTCGTTCCTTTTTAAATACTTGTTAACAAGCGGGTTTCTTCTACTTCGACCCATTCCTGCAACATTTCCCTGAAAGAAAACTCAAATTATGTCATTATAAGAATATAAGAACTAATACCAATCAATTTAGAAACTAGAAAACGCTTTTTGCAAAATGTCAAAAAAAATTTCCGTAGCATCCATCCGATCGGATTGAGCTCCATCCGATCGGATGGATCTTCTGACTCACTCCATCCGTTCGGTTGCAACTCGCAACCGAATCGGCTGGAGTTTCTGTGAACTTATTCCATCCTCAATTCAATCTAAACGTTTCCCAATCAATCCAATCTTCCTTCTAACTTGTAATTAACCATCTTAGGGTGCTTCTAACATCTGAACTCTCCTAACAACGATCCGTAACATATCAATGCATCAACCTAATGATTCTATGAAACCAAGAACACCATCAACTCAAATCTTCCAAATTAGTGCTCTAATTAACAATGCAATATACTAACATCACTAATTATCAAGCATATAACTCCTGGGATTCATCAATTGCAAATAAATTAGTTCTAAAAATTATACCCAATTCAATCCGAAAATTCAATCAATCAATTCTTACTCAAAACTTAATCAATTGATCTAATTCTTTTTGCAATACATTCTCCTATCATCTAATCACTTATCCCCAAAATATTACATCTCAATTCGGATTAATTCAAAAATACCCAATTCGTGACCTAATCTCAATAATCCGAATTAAAACCTAATTGAATGAAATTAATGATGAAACTTACTTGACTTGATGCCATTGATGATCAAATAACACTCCTACAACCTTCAAACAACTTCTAATGGTCGAATTAATCACCCCAATTTTTGGTGGATTGTGTGTGTGTGGTTTTCTTGAGTTTTTGAAAATTTGGGTTTATATATTCAATTCCATCCGATCAGTTGTGAATCCATCCGTTTCGGTTTTGTATGAAATTGATTTTCAAAGCTCTATCACCACTAGACTGAAAATGTACTAGTAGTATTCTTTTGTTTCTCAAAAACTTGTATTTTGTATGTATATATTCCAAACACACTTGGTCTACCAAATATTGGTTATCATTTCTACTTCTAAACTTAAAACTAAAAACATAACTTAACTTCATATAACTAGCAAACTTAAAAACAACTAAATAAATAAATAACTAGATTAATAGATAAATAACTAGATAGATAGATAGATAGATAGATAGTCTTATTTCAAACATGAAATGCATGAAACCTAAAAACATAAAAATAAATTGCATGAAATTAAAAATGCGAAACAAACAAATAGCACAAGAGGTGCTTTATTCTTGCAATCCTTCTTCTTCATCCATAGAAATATTCATTCCTAAGAATGTCTTCTCCACGATACTTGTTTGATAGCTTCCTAGTAGTCTTTTGAGTTTTGAAACTTCGTGCAAAGTTCCTTCCGCTAGGACATGTGATATCAAATTTGCAATGCCAATCACCATCTCCGTCTTCTCTTTTGTAAATGCTAGGACCATCGGATCCCCATTCCAAGTTCTTCAATTGGACCGGTAAAGATCCAAGAAAATCTGTCAATTTATTAAACACAAAGATGTTTTTAAATGGATTAAAATAAGCCTCCATAGCTAAAGCCCTTTCCATTTCATCCTCTATATCAAAGAAACTAGGTGTGCATGGACCAAACTTTGGTCTACCATCTTCATCTCTTCCTACTTCAAAGCAACCAAGGTAATCCTCCTCTTGGTCCTCATCATTATCATCCCCATTACTACCCCCTCTAGGCTTTGGATAGTAAGTATTCTTAAGAATTCCATCGTCAATTGTCATAGTACCTCTTCCCATATCTATTATTGCTCCACATGTTCTTAAGAATGGTCTACCTAACAACAAAGGTAGCTCCTTATCAACCGCAACATCCAACACAAGAAAATCTGCCAAAAATGCTTGGTAACCAATTTGAACTCTAACATTTCTCACTTCCCCCATTGCTTTTGCCTTTGAATTATCCGCCATGGTGAGTTTAGAATTATTAGGTTGAGGGTCTCTCAATCCTAACTTTTGGTACAATGGGTAAGGCATAATACTAACACTCGAGCCCGTATCGGCTAATGCATATAAAGGAGTTGTCCCATTAATTTTAACCGGTAAAACAAAATTTCCGGGATCATTCATTTTCTTTGGAAGCCCATTCTCAATTATCCTTCTCTCCTCTACTTCATCAAAACTATTATCTTCCAACTTCGACTTTGCTAACATAACCCCATCTAACTTCTTCCTATAAACCATATAGTTTCTTAGTACTTCGATAACCGGTTTGTTTTCCATCAACTCACTAATTTTTGCTTCAAGATTCTCCAAGATAGCTTGTTTTTGCTCTTTGGTTAAAGGTTTGATACTTTGTGGTGAATTTGGTGGATTATGAGATGATGATGATGATGATTTGTTTTCTTTTGGGGTGGAGGGTTGGGTTAATTTGTTCAATGGTGTTTTGTTTCGGTTAGCTTTGCCCATCTTACAAATTTCATCCCTTCCTTCCTTAATCTTTTCCATACCTTCACAAACATCAACAAGCATTTCATTCACACCTTTTCCTTCTTCCAAATCACTTATGTTAATTCGTAACTCCCCAAGTGCGAAATCCAAAGTACACTTAGTAGTCACAAGAAAATCTCTACCAAAGATAACCTCCGGTTCATCGGCATTAGTGTATTCCAAAACCACAAAATCAAATTTGAAAATGTGACCATGAATGTTCACTCTTACTCCTTTCACTTCCTTCCTTCCATAATTTCCATAATCAACTCTAACAAAGCCAAGCTTGTCAAGTACTTCCTCCGAAATGTAGTTGTCTCCATATTCCATGTTCAATTCCGCATCCCACGCTTTAACACCTTCCACCGCACAAGGTGTAGAATACCTCATGTGTGGAGCATCGAATTCCTTAGGTGGTGCTCTAGTAAAAACAACAACCTTTCTTTCCTTCTCCTTCTTTGGGTAACACATTTCATGTGGTAAGTAAGTCACATTGTCACCAACAACCTCTCCTTCCTCTAAGTCCATCTTAGCCTTTTCCAATATGCTTTCCAACTTTTCCAAGGAATCACCGGAATCCTTGAACATATCCTCCAAATCTTTCAAGTATGCCGAAATCTGACTTAAACTCTCCATTTCAACTAAGCAATTACTAACTATAATATAACCATCAACAAAAACATCCAAATTATTAGCATGAGGGTTAGTTGTAATCAAATAACTCTTAATATGAAATAAGAATAAGTAAATTAACAAACTAAAACACTAAGAATTGAAAATAATATAGAAAATAAAAATGCTAAAAATTTTACCGAGGCATCCATCCGTTTGGATGGACATCCATCCGATCCGGATGGATCAATTACCTACCTCCAACCGATCGGTTGGAACCCGCAACCGAATCGGTTGGAGTTTCTGAGAATTTTTTTTTTTTTTTAATAAAAACTTAAAATCAAGAAAACCTTAAAATCAACCATTAATGTCTAATTAAACCTGACTAATTGTATTCTAAATATTATAAAAAAATTAACTTCTATTTAAGATTAATAAAAACATTAATAACTAATCATAATATCCTCTTAAAACTAGTAATCACTAATATTAATTATCTATCATTAAGATTAATTAACTAAAAACAGAAAACTAAAAATTAAATGCAAAAACAAGAATCCTAAAAATTTACCGTGGCTTCCAACCGATCGGATGGATATTCATCCGAATCGGTTGGCTCTAAAAACCAACTTTTTTTTTTAAACTTAAAAATTCACAAATGACAAACAAAGTTTATTGCTAAAAACTAAAAATTCAATCAAATCCCCGGCAGCGGCGCCAAAAACTTGATGTGCGTTTTGTTAGTACAAGTTTTAAAATTTATAAACACGATTTATCCGATTAATTATTTAGCACATACGAGCAAGTATACTCGTCCGATGTAGTAAAGGTGGGTAAGTCGAGATCGTCCCTAGGGATTTGTTGTTTTAATAGTAAGAAAATCGTTTGCAAAACAAGGGTTGTCAATCCTAATTTATGTGAATATTAATTTAAAAGAAACTCAATAAGAACTAAATATATACTTGTGTATAATTCCTTTATTGGTCATAAGGAGTATCATGGTAATTTAAATATAAAGTTTGGTGTAAAACTTGTTATGATGCGCAACTAAAAATGAGTAGTTAATCAATCTATGATGTATGTCATGTTTTAACTACCATTAAGAATTTTATCACCTAAATGACTCCTTTCGGACATATCTAGATAGTATGACAATTCTATAATCACATGGTTGTTTAGAAAATCAATTCTTTTCTTATGAATTCCTACGAATCCTTTCGGTCCTTTTTCGTGATGAAATCTTCTCAAAAATCCATTTTAATAAGTAAATAAGATGGGTGTCAAGCATCATATTCCATACTAATTCGTGCACTAATGTTTTGGAATAAAAACAAGTTGAAAATCCTTTCGGACCTATTTTCCCAAAGATTGTTTTTACCAACAAATTAAGCAAGATTAGATGTTACTTCAACAAACTCATAAAATAGATATGTTTTCATGCATCACCTTTTTAATAAAAGAATACTCCATAACCAATCACATCATACACACAAGTATATCACAAATTACTCCATAGCAATCATATTAAAACACAAGTAAACAAGAAAACTTTCATTAAATTCAAAGTAGCAATTGTTCATCATAAGTATCAAGGTGTACCTAGCTTGAGAATTACAATGACAAAATACGCGGAACTATAGCAACCACACTCTCGATAAACTGCTCACTAATGTTAGTAAACAATTCCCAACTCGAACCAAGGCTTGAGACTCGAACTCAACACTTTCTGGACACTTAGTAACCTTTTAGACAATATAAAATGAACTAGTAATATTTGATGTAACACTTTGGTAGATAATTGATGGTACATGTAATCTAGACCCTAAGTACTCATTATATAGCCTAATAACTCTTCTCCTTCAAGTAAAAACGTTCCTCATGAGTTAATATGCAGAAATGATCAGCCACCAATGATTATGGGGAGTAAATTCACCAATAAATGCAAACTTGTAACAGCAGTCACCATCCATCCGATCGGTTTGAGCTCCATCCGATCGGATGGTGGTGTTTTGGTCAGATCCAACCGATTCGGATGCGGGTTGCATCCGATCGGTTGGATGCCATCTGAAATTGGTTTCTTTGTCTTTTCTTTGTCGATTCACGTCGCATGTGTTGTCTTTCTTCGTGGCATGACTTTATTCATTAGAACTTGATATTTCCTTGATAAATATGTGTAAAAAGCTCGTCTTTATCAAATCCTTTTGTCCATGCGTCGTTTTCTTCCTTCTCTTTTCTCTCGAAACTCTCCAAATGTGCATGATCACTTCATTTCTTCATTTTTAATCACTTTTTCATGCTTTTGGCTATATTTGCATGTATAAACACTTTTCCACGATTAAGTAACAAATATATACAAATATGACCAATTTCCATTCATAAAACCAACAATAACGCTTCTAAAAACATGTTAACTTTGAACGTTATCAGACGCGAGCGTTAAAAAAAAGATCTACTGGTCAAGCAACTGTCCAACGAGATGTCAGAAAAAAATCCTGGACTAAAATTAATACCAACGAAGCAAAAACATTTGGTCTAGTGAAACCTTGCAAAAGCAAGCTAAGGCGGCGAAGAGTCAACATGCTTTAACTTATGGTTGTTGAGAATTTGATTATATACGACATTACAATTGTATATATATTTTGTTCATTTATTGATTGGCCCTAAACGGTCAACTAAAGTCAACCAAGGATTTGGTCAACTAAAGTCAAGCAATCCAGGGCACAATGCTAACCAAGAGGAGTATAGAATATCCCCGGGTCGTTATGTCCCGACGAGGTGTGAATGGTACACAAAACGGATTTGTGATCGGGTGATTTTGAACAGGAATAGGGTTAACGGATGAGTGAACTAAGGAAATGTAAATGAAATAGCTTAAACAAGCTATGAGAACAAATACTAGAAAGCAAATTACCTAAAAACGTTTAAAAGCTAAAAAAACGCGAAAGTTAAATTAAAATTACGTTAATGTACAAAATAAAAAGTGAATTTCGTCCAATACAACTCCCACGGATGTGAAAATTATATGTTTGGAATCCTAAAAGTGAAAGAAAATTATTGGAAAATTAAAATAAATTTTACAACTAATTAATTAATTACTATTAATTAAAAACTACACAAAATTAACCTAGAAAAAAAAAGAATTAAGACTTTGAAAAATCTAAAATATTATAAAACTAATTTTAAAACTGAAAATATATTTATTACACTATTTATCTATTTATTATTAATTATTTACTATTTATTAATTATTAAAACTACTTTTGATTTATTATAAATACTAAATAAACAAAAATAAATCTGAAACTTTACCAATAATTCTAAAATATAATAAAGAACTTAAGAAAAATAAAATTAACTGAAAAAGAAGCTAGAATAAGCAAAATGGGCAATAAGCAAATGCAAATAAGCACTTATAAATAAGCACTTAGCAAGAAAAGTTGCCAAAAGCTCCAAGACAGTTCAAACAACTTAAGTGAGCTTAAAACAACTTAAAACAACCTAAAAAGCACTAAGGATAAGCTGAAACAAGAAAATAAGCAAAAACCAAAAACTCTAAAACAAGCAGACTTGGGACAGATTAGGAGCCCAAAATAAGCTAGGGGCAAAGGGGCTTTAGCTCAAAAAGAGCTTGGGTTCTACTAGACAACTAGAAGAGCTTCCCAAAGAACCAAATATGAACTTGTGGGGCCCACTATAGAGCTCACAATGAGCTTGTGAATTTGCTCACCTACACTGACTTATCAGTGTAGTGAGCTTGATGGTTCAACATGTAAGGCCACCAATAAGCAGATATATAAGCAATAAAATGGAAAATAAGCACATGGGCTTGTAGCCAGCCAGAAGGGCTTCTAAAAACAACAAAAAGCTAAAGCTAATATTAACTAATGAGCAAATGACAAGCTCATGAAAAGGGGCTTAAGAGCCAAGCTCACCTGCACAGGGCAACTAACTTACCCTGCAGGTGACTTTGAGCTTATTTTTAAGTAAGCAAAAGACTTTCAAAACCAAATTTTTCTCTTGATTCAGATCAAACAGCCACCAAATAACATAAATCAGCAAGAATATTTCATTTCCAATCCATATAAAACACTATGCTTGATCTTAAAATCTGTCCCATTTTACAGTTGTAATATTTTGACTTTTACAACTTTGATGAAAATTTGACTTTTGTGAAGTTTGATCCTACTTTACTGATTAAACATGAAGTAATAAAGTGTAATGAGACTATTAGAAGCTAACCTAACAACTATTTAGACCATATGATGATTATGCAATCATGAAACATTATCAGTGAACACTTAATTAACCTACAAATGAGATTTTGACTTTTGATAGAAAAACTTGTGTATTTTATGCTCTAAGTGAGTTCTAGTGACCCATAGTGATATGTTAAAATAACAAACAACAACAAGAACAAGCTTGAACTCAGTAAACTACTCTGAACCAAACAACCCTTATTTCCACTGATTTTGAGATTTTCAATACATAAGAGTAATTATAACCATAAAACTGATTCAGATGATTACAATATAACAAATGAAGCTAAACTGAACACTTAAACATCAATAATAAGAACAACACACTAAAAATCACAAATCTGCAAAATTAACAGTGAAAATGAAAATATTAAGCACCTAAGAATCAAACTGAACAAGCTCTAGATTTTAAATTATAAACTAATTAATAAGGACCAATTAAGCACAAAAATACAAAGAACCACAACTAATGAGCATATGAACAGTGATTGCAAGAAAATGGTAAAATGAGCTTACAACTGAGTTATCACTGAAAACCAATGAACCATGGACCATAATCTATCCTAACAGCTTCCCATGAAGCTACTAAACCATATCCATCCATATGTCACCATTCACCATTGCTTGAACTTCATCTACACTGATTTTTGATATTTACTCTATTTTTTTGGTATTTTTATGAATTTTTGATATTATAGTCTAAACTGGTTGCAGAGCTTTAAAAGCTTATTAAAACTTAAAATTAAGCTTAAAGAAACTTAAAGAAATAGGTTTTATCACAATTTAACAATAATCAAGCAAAGATGTCAATTTTGCTTCAAAAATGCAAAATGAGAAATCTGTGAATAACACAATAGAAAAGGTTCAAATTACATTCTAAGAACTGAATACAACTGATTTTAAACTAAATTTAACAACTTGAAAAGGAAATTATATTAAAACGACATGATTAAGCTACTCTACAACTACTTCAGCTAACTCCTTTTCATTTCTTTGACTTATAGAGCTTCTCCCAGTCCTCTCTCTCTTTCCCACTTCTATTCTTAGCCTTTGGATGAGGAATTTTGATCTTGGCCTTTGAATGCAGTTTTGGCGGGAAAAGTTATATAAGCCAGTTGGGTTGGTTTGGTGAGGTGTAGGTGAAAGAATTTATGGTGGGGTGTACTGGGGGGAACAAGGAAGTAGTGGAGGTGGAAGGGAGCCATGTGGGAGGAGGCAAAGCTCCCTGGTTTTAAGGTGTTTTGGGTTAATGGTGGATTAGGGGAGGTAAAAGGGAGGTTAGGGGTGAGTTTGACCGGGTCAACGAGGGGGAGGGGGTAATAAAAACGGGGCTTGGGATTTATATTATAAAAGGTGTTTTGGGCCAGGGAGTGAAATGGGCCAAGGGGTGAAATGGGATTGGGTTGTGTAAATGGGATGGGGTGGGTTTTTATTAGTGTTGGGTTTGTTTTTGGGTTTATAAGTAACCAAGGGTCCATTTGATAAGTAGTAAACAATAAGGACCAAAAATGTAAAACACCAAAAGTTGGGGGACCTGAATTGCAACTTTCCAAAATATATCATAAGGGCCAAACTTGACAACTTTTATTTATCCAAGGACCATAAATGTAATTTTACAAAATTTGAAATCCCNTTTTTTTTTGCAGAAAGAAGCTAATGAAAAGATCAAGTAAGGAACCTTGAATGTTGATGATCGCACTGATGCCATGATAGTTGTGTATGGTGAGGAAATAGGAGGTTATGCAAGAGGAGTGGGAAGTGGAGTTACATATAAGAGGTATTTTAATCTTCCTCGAAGCAGAAAAGAAACTGATGAAAGGCTTGAGTTACATCAAACTCAACTTGATAATGAGAGACGCGAGCATCAAAAAAAATATCTACTGGTCAAGCAACTGTCCAACGAGATGTCAGAAAAAAATCCTGGACTAAAATTAGTACCAACAAAGCGAAAACATTTGGTCTAGTGAAACCTTGCAAAAGCAAGCTAAGGCGGCGAAGAGTCAACAGGTTTTAACTTATGGTAGTTGAGAATTTGATTATATACGACATTACAATTGTATATATATTTGGTTCATTTATATACATTTGAGTTTTATTCAATTTGAAATACAATTGTATATATATTTGCTTCATTTATATACATTCTGTTTTATATATATACTAGCAGTAGTAACTCTGCTCTAGCAGTACTAATGTAGTAATAGCAGTACTAACATTATTGGTCACTCTTTGTTTAATTCGATGTGTGACTAAATAATACAAAATGCCACACAAACTAAAAATTCATGTGACCATTGAATGAACATTAGTCACACAAAACACACATGTCTGCACTTTAAACATCATATGGTCATACTTATTAACACTTTTGGCCACTGTTTGCTTAATTGTATGTGACTAAATACCCAAAACAACATGCGTTATGTGACTAAATATTACAAAATGTCACACAAACATAAAATTCATGTGACCATTGGATGATCAATAGTCACACAAAATACACATGTCTGCACTTTAAACAGCATATGGTCACACCTATTACCACTTTTGGCCACTGTTTACGTAATTGTATGTGACTAAATACCCAAAACAAACATGCTTTGTGTGAATAAATATTACAAAAGGCCACGCAAACATAAACTTCATGTGGCCAATGGATGATCAATAGTCACACAAAATACACATTTCTTCATTTTAAACAGCATATGGTCACACTTATTAACGCGTTTGGCCACTGTTTGCTTAATTGTATGTGACTAAATACCCAAAAAAAACATGCTTTGTGTGACTAAATATTACAAAAGGCCACGCAAACATAAACTTCATGTGGCCATTGGATGATTAATAGTCACAGAAAATACACATTTCTTCACTTTAAACAGCATATGGTCACACTTATTAACACTTTTGGCCACTTTGTTTTTAATTGTATGTGACTAACTCCCAAAAAACAACACCCATTGTGTGACTAAATCATAACAAACGTCACATTTATTGTATATTCATGTGGCCACAGGACGGGAAATAGTCACACAAAATACACATTTACTAGAAAGAATCATATCAATGTCACATATATTATATATTTATGTGGCCAAAGGACGAACAATAGTTACTCTTAAAAAAATTCGTGTGACTATAAGGTGTTTACGGTCACTGATACTGACTAATCCAACAAAACGTGTGCCTAATTTGTCACACATATTCTGGGTTTTGGTCACTCTTTTTCGATGGAAAAGGCCACGAACTCAACAATGTGACCATATGCCACCTACGGTGGCGGCACTTTTGGTGACACACAACAAAAAAAACGTATGTGACTATATGCATATCGTCACACATTTCTGGCGTGACCAATAGCATATTCTGTACCAGTGTGGTGATTGTGGCACTGCTTGTTTAAATGGTGTTGTCTTCAATAGAATCATTGCTTCGGACAAAGAGTCATCATCATCACTAGCAACAGGAACATTTTCCTCAGTACTAGTATCTTCCTTGGCCATTTCTGCACTTGCACCAGCAGTAGAATCTCCCATGCCTTTGATTGCTTCAGCCATTACTTCAGAAGCCCTCACTAGTTGCTCAGGCTCCAAGGTCTTAAGCTTTTCTACCAATTTCTCCTAAGAAGCTGCTTCCATAACAACCTCATTACCTTGATTATCAGCAACCACATACTCATCATCATTCTCACCAGAATCCACATCCATATCCACACCAATGTCATCACCAGCAGCAACACTATCAACATTTTCCATAGCTTCCCCTGAATCCTTGGTTTCATTCCTCCCCTGTTTGGGATCATCCTCCCCCAAACTTGTGCATTCAGATGAACTAATCCTTTCTGTTATGCCCACTTTATTCAGTCTTTTGAATGACCTGGTTCTTGACCCCTTCTGACCTTCCAATTGCTTAACCCTCAGCTTCAAACCTTTAATTACATCCCCCTGAGTATCTGTGAGTTGTTGTAGGCCAAGAACCTGTTCTTTAAGTTTGGTACATTTAACCATCAATTCTTTAACAAGTTCCATACTGTCCTCATCACTTGCATTGTCCCCCTTGGTTTCTTGGAACCTGGATTTCCTTCACCTGAATCAGTTCCATTGGAACTTGATTCATTATAAGTTCCTGAACCTTCACCCTGATTATGTTGACCTACTTCCAACATTGCTTGAAACAATGGTTTAACTATGACAGGAAAGTCCTTACCCTTTCTCTTCATGTTAGAAAAGACCTTTTTAATATCAGAGTGAACAAGATAAACCTTGTCGTGAACTTTCTTATTTGTAAACTGTTTGTCCATAAGAAGTTGCAAAAATCTTGGATATAAGTAATGTTGGTTTGAAGAATTATCCAAGGCTTTAACCACATGATCAAAAATTAATTTTGAAAAATTGAATTTTTCTTCATTTTTAGCCAAGCATATAAGGGCAGAAGCCATGTTACTACTAAACTCATTCCAACCAGTAGTCTTTGGACTAAGACACTGTAACAAAGTGTGAATTAAGAATTTCCACAGTGGGGGAAAGCCACATTTATTAAATTTCAAAGAATCATTTTTTCTTACATACCCCATCTCTTGAAGGTTTTCAAAAATTGTGGAGCCTAGAAGATTCTCAATTCCATTAACATCTCCTAGATGAATAACTTCTCTAACAGATGCCTCTGTAACAATAATCTTCTGCCCATCCACACGGGCATGAATCTGTACTTCCTCATCAATAGTTTTGACCTTTGCAGTAGCCCAAAACTGTTTGATGTTGGAAACATATAGAGTAGGGTTAACTGTTAATGCATACCTAATATGAGTAGCATTGAGAAAATCAACAACTTCAGTGAACTCTTCATTCTCCTTGGTGGGCTTTTGCAAGAATGCAATCATGTTATGCTGGTTGGCAAAAGACAGAGTCGACATTGTGAAATTTGAAAATTTGTGTAGGGTTTTGCTGGGAATTGCAATTAATTGATAAAATCAAGCAATGGTTTTATGTTTGAGAGAGTTTTGATCGGATAAAAACATTTGTGTGAATTATTGAAGGGTACAAACCCTTAATCGTTCATATTTCTAAAACAATACCCTGCACTCTCAAAAATAGTAGAATAACCCTTAGCCGGACTAAGTTAGGCTTAGCAGCACTAAATTATGCCTAGCAACACTAAGTCAGTTTCCACTCGAAACAGCTTATTTTTCAGGACTCTAGCACTTTTCTTAGCTTATCCTGCAAAATATTAGTCCCAAAAACACAAAACCACAAACATAACCCGAATCACAATAATCACATCATCAATTACACTTAGCAATACTATTTATAACTAGCAACATTAACACATCATTTTTGGATTTTAACAATTTGACATATTGGTAGCAACTTAAATATGATATTGTGTTTTGGGAATTTGTGTTATTGATTTGTGTTTAGGTTATGGAATTCCTGCAAATTATGGTAGATTCATACTATTTAGACCTCCAAATTTATGAAACAAGGTCTCATAAAAAATACTGCTTTTATCCAAGAAACCAAACACCCCTTTGACAGTTTGACATCACAAGCAACCATAAATAATTAATTAAACATCAAATTTTTCATTGATATTTTTGAAAAGGTACAACCATTCATAAAAAGCTGCAAACATAAATATAATTATCCTACCTAAATACTAAAGATACTAAAAACATAAAAACATCATCATTAAAAACTGCTTCACTACATTTCACACCAACTTGTTAGAACCAGAGCTCTCCTCCCTGCTTTTCATCCTATTCCTTTCTTGGAGATATCGAAACTTAATTTCAAGATCAGTAATCCTGTTTCGCAGATTTAACGGGTCTGCAAACCCATCTTGTTGACCCACCTGGTTTTGATGCACCACCACATTTTGATGCTCCACCACATTTTGCTGCTGACCCTCTTCATTTTGCTGCTCCACCATGTTTTGCTGCGCATCCTCTTCATTTTGTTGCTCCACCACATTTTGCTATGCATCCTGTTGATCCTCCTCATCCTCTTCATCTTCTTCCTCCTCCTTATAAAGCTCATCCCAGTAAAAGTCTTGTCTATACAGCCATCTCAAAATTATTGTCCTCATCGACGTATCTACCTGCCTATACGACCCATATTCTAAAACGGGATCATACCCGAAATGATTAAACATTGCGTCACATAGCAAACTGTTGTTTAATACCCACCCGTACTCTTCTGCATCATTTTGAAAGTTACCATTTGCTGCCATTGTTGAAGTTTTCTTTGAAAGTGATATATGTGTTTGTGTGTGTTCTTTGGTATACAATAGAGAGGTATAAATAGGCTGGAGAGGTAGATGAACGGTTCCCAAGACTTTAGGCGGGAAAAGGGATAGACCAAAGGCGCCTAATTCATACTGTGAATTGAAGATATTTTAAAACTGTTCCTAAAGATAAGGAATTTAGGAAGCAGTGGTACGCAAAAGTCTCCACTTACCTTTTACCAAGTATTGACTTACCAAGTACAATGAGTTGATGCAACAACTACTTGTATCTCATGCTTTGTGAATAATAAACTTCCAAACTCAATATTTCCAACAATGATTTTGGGATTGGGTTTATTATTATTGACCCGAGGGAATAAATGTTTGACCAAGACTCGAAAAGAAATAGTAACTAGTTTGTTCATATTGAATCGTTGGACAACATAAAAGAAAGAGATAAAAACAATCGTTAAATTATAAGTTGTAAAGACATTTGTTATAAAATTTGGTTAATAACGAAGTAAGGAAAACAGAAATGTACGTGAGACATTTGGGATAAAAACTGAACACACAAGGGTTATTGGACTCTTCGAGACATGCTACCCGTATACTACCATATTTGGAGTTATTGGATTATTCTTCCGTTCTTGTTTGAGTTACGGATTGGTTTAGCGTTTAGGGTTTATCGCTTAGGGTTTCTCGCTTAGGGTTTATCGCTTAGGGTTTCTTGCTTAGGGTTTAGGGCTTAGGGTTTGTCGTAAGTCCAAACTTGTTTTAAATCATAAAACGAGTATACCTACCTAGTATTATAATAAATGGGATTATGGGAAAATACCGATGATTACCAATCGACTCATCTTATTTGATATGTTTGTTGTTAGTTTTCTCTTTGACTTATTTCCGTCATCTCATTTTGACTCGAGTTCTCGTCAATACTCTTCTCGACTATTCGATTATTCGTGGTGGTGGTTGCTGGTGGTGATGGTGGTTATTGGTGGTTGCTGGTGGTGGCTGCTGGTGGTGGTGGTGGCTAGTGGTGGTGGTTGCTGGTTGTGGTGGTGGTGGGAGTGGTAGCTGCTGCTGCTGGTGGTAGTGGTGGCTGGTGGTGGTGGTGGTCGTGGCTGCTGGTGGTGGTGGTGGTGGTGGCTAGTGGTGGTGGTTGTTGCTGATGGTGGTGGTTGTTGCTGGTGGTGGTTGTTGCTGGTGGTGGTGGCTGGTGGTGGTGGTTGGTTATGGTGGTGGTGGTAGTGGTAGCTGCTGGTGGTGGTGGTGGTTGCTGGTGGTGATGGTGGTGGCTGCTGGTGGTGGTGGTGGCTAGTGGT
>LBNU01026628.1:12995-36807 GCA_014162995.1 Artemisia annua | reverse complement strand
CACACTTATTAACGCTTTTGGCCACTGTTTGCTTAATTGTATGTCACTAAATACCAAAAAAAACATGCTTTGTGTGACTAAATATTACAAAAGGCCACGCAAACATAAACTTCTTGTGGCCATTGGATGATCAATAGTCACACAAAATACACATTTGTTCACTTTAAAGAGCATATGGTCACACTTATTAACACTTTTGGCCACTTTGTTTTAAATTGTATGTGACTAACTCCAAAAAAGCAACACCCATTGTGTGACTAAATCATCACAAATGTTATATTTATTGTATATTCATGTAGCCACAGGACGGGAAATAGTCACACAAAATACACATTTACTAGAAAGAATCATCTCAAATGTCACACATATTATATATTTATGTGGCCAAAGGACGAACAATAGTCACTCTCAAAAAACATTCGTGTGACGATAAAGTGTTTACGGTCACTGATACTGACTAATCCAACAAAACTTGTGCCTAATTTGTCACACATATTCGGGGTTTTGGTCACTCTTTTTCGATGGAAAAGGCCACGAACTCAACAATGTTACCATATGCCACCTACGGTGGCGGGACCTTTGGTGACACACAACGAAAAAAACGTGTGTGACTATATGCATATCGTCACACATTTCTGGCGTGACTAATAGCATATTCTGTACCAGTGAGAATGATACATAAGATTTCGCCATGCAAAGTTCATAATATACATGTTTCACCATTATTTAGTCCATTTATTTTCTATTCGAAAAATTACCCTTTTTTTGTTTATAACATGTCATACAATAAAATAAAAAACAAGTAATAATAAAAATAAACAAATAAATAAAGCACACATAACTTAACAATTAATTTATGTAAACAAATAGCCACATGCAATCTTTATTCAATAAACCCTATTAAAATCAATTCTAAGTGTATTATGTATATATTCAACTAAGGCTCTCTCTTCTAAGGAAGTAGATCCACATACATCGACGAATTGATTGCGTAAGCCCTAATTAAATATATACCATATAGCATGTAACTGATTACTTAATATTTAATTGAGGTCTTCCCTAATTTTAGATATTTCAAAAAATTACATGTGATAAAAAAAACAACTTAACAATTAATTATAAACCCTAATCCATGACTAACATGCATGTTTCATCTTGGATTCGTGCATAACAATTACCACACAAGTCACAAGATATGAGTACAATACACATAAACATGTCAAACCTACGGTTTCTAATCAAATTAATTAACAAAACAAATCCTAAAATAAATAAAGGGTAATTGACCCTATTTATAAAAAATTAGGGTTTCAAGTTTTTAAACCCTAAAAAAACGTTTAACATTCAAACAATAATCCAAGATTCGTATTTTATGTGTTTCGGTAATTAATTACATGTTAGAACGGCTCGTGATGTCACTGTTGAAATTTTAATATCATGACAACTTCATAAATTAAACACAACACATCAAAGTAGAGCGGAAGCAATTAGGAACATAAAAACATATAATTTAATTAACCAAAACTTAAAGTGAACGTACTTTTTGATTCTAGCAAGAACAAGAATCAAACTTCAATTAATCTTCAATAGAGATGAACCATAATTAGAGTTTATAATGGATTAACCAATAACCCCTTACCGTTTTGTTATTCAATCTAAAAATCAAACAATAGTGTGTTTGATTCACGTTCTTTTACACACGTACTAATACCAAGTAAACGATTATGCAAGTAATAAACACAAAACAATTTTGTTTTATAAAACAAAAGTCGAATCACCCTAAGGAGGGGGTGTTCGGCCGATTGACTCACAAAGAAAAGAAAACACAATGTTAGGGTTTAGTATTATGTACAAAAGTTACAAAAACTAATGACCCTTGATTTGTATTTATAGTGTTAATTAATAACTTGGAGCTCAAGTTGGTGTAGGATTGGGTTTCCCCAAGCCCAACCGATCGGCCATCAATCCTACAAGGGGATCCGGAAGCTTCTTAACTTACCAATTATTAACACACAATTCTTTCCTTATATTCGTCTAACGGTCGTTAGTCATTTATCGTTAAATACTAACGGTCGTTATGTGTTTTGTGTATATAATAATTAAATGTAACATTTTATAAATAATTATTATTCATTTACTTTTCATACGTAAAGTGTGCAATCCCGTGAACTCGAGTTCAATTCTAGACATACATTTATTAATATTTTGTCCATAAAACTAACAAAATGTATATAGGTTGCAATTATTAATGATGTCAAACGTTTTACTACATCTGTTATTCGATAAAGTAGACCATATCAAGGATACTTATAATAGCCGACATTAAAAAGTTAAGTAAAACTGTAGAAGGACTAAGGTCGATAATCGAGAGAAACAGAATTATGGCACCTTCAATAACAAAAATCACTAATATCTCTAAATATACTTTAACTAATATCTCTAAAATTATATGAGAAACGACCATAACAATCAATGTATGATGTAGAAACAACGATATACTATTAAACATGCAAGTCATATATGAAAACTATGACACCTTAAAACTCCTCACATGGAACATAAACATTACCTAGATCACACTTTCTTGATTCTCAGAGCTTTAAGAAATCAAACATCGATGTATTTACAAACATTTTAATTTATTTTATTTCATATATGTTAACTAGAATTGCCTGAATGGCTGAATCTACAAGTATTGTTCTCTGAAACGATGAATGAAAGTATACTGATTGTCATTCTATTTTCATTTTACGCCCAAAAGTAAGCAAGTCATTTCATTGTCAACTAATTTATTCGGAGTTCCATAAAATTGTTTGTGATGGAATAAAGATAGGTATATGCCAAATATATGTAAATGGAATAAAGATAGGTATGTGGCACATGGATAAGACAGTCACATAAATGTGTTGAAAAAACAGATGTGGTCGATAGACAAAATCATAATTGCACCTAAATGTAGTAGGTAGACTAACCAACTGGGCTAGCTCAGTTGGCCTCCAAGGGTAACCTTCGGGAGGTTTCTTTGGAGAGGTCTCAGGTTCGAGTCTCACCATGGACCTTCAGGGGCCCGAAATAAATAGAAGCAGGAGTGGGGTTTATCCCCTAAGGAGAAAGGTTCGAGGCTTGCATACTGCCCAATTGGATGTCGTTATGGGCTCGGATCACTAACTACTAATTACTCACCGTTCAAAAAAAATGTAGTAGGTAGACTAGTGCTAGTTGTAAACTTGTACAGTACCTCACAACATCATAAACAAACACTCACCTAGCATTACTACCGTAAAAGATTGATCATATGGAATATGCAACTGAAAAAGAACTTCAAAAATATGTAAATGGGATAATTAAAGATAGACTAGACGTGTACCCGTGTATAGCAACAGAATTTGACATATAGTTATAATTGAGATATTGCGATTCATTGTTTCATGTAACGTTATTGAAATATGGATATCGATTAAGAAGAATTGGGTTATTAGACAAATATGTTAAGTTACTAAAGTTTGCCAAAATGTTCACCTAAGTTACTAAAGTTTGCCAAAATGTTCACCTAAGTTACTAAAGTTTTTTTCGTTACAAAAAAGTTACTCAAGTTAACGGGTTTATTATATGGGTTACTTAACGTTTAAAAGAGTGACATTCTTGTTACTACGAGGGTGGGCAACAGGATGACATGTCGGTTCCCTTGTCCACATCAGAACCATAGTTTAAAATGTTACAAGGAAGTTACTATAGTTTACGTGTTTATTAAATAGGTTACTGAACCTTAAAAAAAGTTACTATTCGGGTTTTTTTTTTTATTATTATTATTATTATTATTTTTTTTTTTTACATTTTTCTCCTTCGTACGTCTTTGTATATTCGTTTTTATCCATTTTTATACATTTATATACGTTTTTCTCTCTTGTTGTACTTTCTTTACATTGTTTTACGTTTTTGTCCATTTTCGTATGTTTTTTTAAACTTTCGTCCGTCTTTTTACGTATCTATCTGTTGTCGTGCGTTTTTCTCCAGTTACGTACATTTTTGTCCATTTTTACACGTTTTCATCTGTTTTCGTATATTTTCATACGTTTTTTTTTAGTTTTCATAGGTTTCATAAATTTTTTATTACATTTTTGTGCGCATTTATACGCTTGTGTACGTTTCATAAGTCTTTTTACGTTTTCGTAATAGTTTTACTTTTTTCTACACCTTTGTATGTTTTATATGTTTGTATGTTTTATACTTGTTATGTTTTATACGTATGTATGTTTTATATGTTTTTATAGTTTTATCCGCTTTTATACGTTTGTATGTTTTTCGCTTTTTTATACGTTTGTATGTTTTATACGTTTGTATTGTTATAACGTATAAAAACATATCAAAACATAAAATTACGTCCAAAAACGTATTATAATGTCCAAAAACGTATAATAACGCTCAAAAACGTTAAAAAACGTACAGATGTGTGAAAAATTGTCAAAAAAGTGTACAAAGACAAAAATGTAAAAAAATGCATAAATCGTATATAACATATGAAAACGTATAATAACGTCCAAAAAATTATCGTTAAAAAAAAATGTAGTAGAAGGTTAAAACATACAAAGTAACTTATATAACCGGTGACCAAACTTGAGTAACCTCTTTGTAACGAAAAAAACTTTAGTAACTTAGTTGAACATTTTGGCAAACTTTAGTAACATCTTTGTCTATTATCCCAAGAAGAATTTATTAAAAAAAAAAGGAAAGAAGAGATCAAAGCTCATGTTCAATTTAGAAATCAATAAATATAAAATTTTCAAACTTGCCGTGCATAAAAATTATGCATTAAATTTTTAATTGTTTAAGTAGCAAAAGTAATTTAGGCAAAACATTAATTTAAGATTTTCACTTTCAAAGATTTTTCATTTTTCATTATAGATATTATAGATATGTGACACGTAGACAAGACTATGAAATAAACGTGTTGAAATAGATATGTGGTATGTCGGCAAGATCATCAATTAATTGCACTTATACGGTGATCTACCCGTGATCATAATACTCCGTAGATAATATAATGTCTATAAATAGACTAGCACTAGTTGTAGTAGTACCTCACAACATCATAAACAAACACTTGTCTAGCAATACTACCATATATAAAAGATTGATCATGAACAATATGTGTGCAATGGTGTTGTTTGTCGTTGTTATCACTAGTACAAGCTCAATTTTGAGTGTTTCCTCGAATAATGATGGCGATCAAGAGATTTTCATGGTTGTGGACGATCCAACGAGCATGCATCATGCAGGAGTGGGGATAAGTAAGGTACATACGTTACATACGTGCATTGTAATGTTAGTTACTCTATAATATAGAAATTGCTTCAGCTAAAGAGAGATGCATGCATGCGTCAACTTAACATTTAGTATTTCGTGTGTGTATATATATATATATATATATATATATATATATATATATATATATATATATATATATATATATATATATATATATATATATATATATATATATTATGAGCTAACATCCTTTAAAATTGAATAATGTCCTCTTGTTCCTTTTGTGCAGGCCAACCCGGTAGAAATTGGAAAATTCCTTTTCAAAGATGGGAAGGTATTCACACTTGCACGGATATCATCTCCGAGTAGGAATTGTGTTGGTCTTGGCGAGTACTGTGGGGCGCTTGATTGGTGTTGTGACCCGTATAGTTGTAATGATGGTTTTTGGCCAATTATTGGAAGATGTGTGTAGTTTCATCTGCTAGGGTTTGGTAAGCACGTGTCTGCGTTCATGCATGTGAAACAAGCCGATGTATATTTTTGGCTTGCTATATATATATGTGTACGTATGTGTGGTAATAAGGCATGCATGCAGATATGGCATAACATATCAATTACGTGACACGTCCTTGATATGGGTTTGAATTCGTGTGTTTGTTATTGTGTTTTAATGAAATGTGCATTGCACTACTGTTTCTATTTTGGTAATGTCAAAAGTAACAATAAGAGCATAAGGTAACATGCCCGTGGGTTAAGTTATAACTCACTGCCACGTCAGCGGCACATCAGCTTTTTTCTTTTAACCTTACTCTTCACTTTCCACCATGGTAACATAACTAACCCATAACTCACCTTAACTCACATTCACCTCAATTATTTTCAATTTCAACCCCAAACTTTAACTAATACTTCATTTATTAAAAACATAACATTAATTCGAAAACACATTACAATACGAAATTTAAAATAAAAAAACACTAATAAAAAAAAGTATGAAATACATAAAACACAACATCACACAATTATTCAGTCTTCACGAGGAGGCAACCCAAGTTTATTGATGATTCGGTCCTTTTCCATATTAACTAAAGCCACATACTGTGGATCTTTGCCGGTAGATTCAAGAACGAGTCATTGTTGTTATTGCCGCCCGACACTTTTTTTTTGCTAGTAGAAGTGTATTTTAGAGTTTATAGAGTAGTGGAAGTGTGAAAAAAAATTGTGTGGTTGAATGGGTATTTGTAGTTGTGATATTTTAATTAGAGGTAGCAATTAAAAATATCACTACAATTCCAAATATCACATTCAAGTTTGCGAATGTATATAGGTAGCAATTAAAAATGGTATCTAACGTTTTACTTACTACATCTGTTATTCCATAAAGTAGACTATATCAAGGATACTTATAATTGATAGTTGACGTAAAAAAGTTTAAGTAAAACTGGTATATTAAACAAATACTAGCAACGTACCCATTTGGCCTCTAAATATACTCTAACTAATATCTCAATATATGATGTATAAACAACCGATATACTCCCTCCGTCCTAATTTATATGTCCACTTTTGACTTTTAAAGTCATTTTTTTACAACTTTGATCTTAAATATTTTCTTTTGTGTTATATAATACTTGGTGAAAAATATATGAATAAATTAGGTTTTTAATGTATTTTCATTCGTATAATTTTTATTAAGTATTATATAACACGGACAAAATTAATTAAGGTCAAAGTTGAATAATAAAGACCCAAAAAGTCAAAAATGGGCAAATAAATTAGGACGGAGGGAGTATTAAACAAGCAAGTGGTGCTTGATATATAAGGCTAAGCATATGTTAAGGTTTAAATATGTTAATTAGAGTACCTAACGTTTAAGAAATCAAACATCAATGTATTTCCAAACTTTTTAGATATAAGATCATTTGAGGACCAAATATCTTTTACATATCAAGGGACTAATATCCACCATTCATCTTCCCTCCATCTTTATTTGATCTAATGGATGAGATTAATCCCAACAATTTNTAGGCTGAATCCAACGGTAATATAAACGTTGGGGGGGCTAAAATGAAAATTTTTCTTTTTGAATGCAACGGTAATAAAAACGTTACGGGGGCGAAGTGATTTTTTTATTTTTTTAATTAAAGTGCAGCGTTAAGCTGCGTTAAAATGGCAACGCACCACGTTAACGTGGGCTTGGCCTCGATGCCCGGTAACGCATAACGCAGCCATAACGCACTTCGTTAACATATAACTTACCGAAGGCTCTAAATGGGTTATTACTTATTAGTGCTTAAACCTTGCATACAGTAGTCTCATCAATAGCAATTTTATATGGGAATAGTTGATTCCAATTTTATAAATGGTTAGGTCTCACCATTTGATCACTACGTACACCTAATCAAAATGCAGAGGTATTTAGATTAATTAGGTCAATTTTAAGGCAAGCGTAGCGTCTCATAA
Source organism: Artemisia annua (assembly GCA_014162995.1). Classification (NCBI taxonomy): domain Eukaryota; kingdom Viridiplantae; phylum Streptophyta; class Magnoliopsida; order Asterales; family Asteraceae; genus Artemisia; species Artemisia annua. The sequence continues at coordinate 29,079 of LBNU01026628.1, read as the reverse complement.
TTGTACTTCGACCTTGGATTTTCAAAGGGAAAATTATTTTTTTATTTAGAGTAAATTACATAGATGGTCCCTGTGGTTTGCTCAAAGTTTCACCCACAGTCCCTGAAAGTTAAAAGTTGCACGGATAGTCCCTATCTCTGAAAAGAATAACACTAATGGTCCCTTTTTTAACTGTCGTTAAGTGACTTCCGTTATAATTTACACGTTAGTCCCTTTTGGTTAAATATCGTTGCATCGTTTATCCTTTATAATAACGGTCATTTATAACTTAAAGTTTTTCGAATTTTTCTTACGTTTTCATACGTTTTCATCCGTTTTTATACGTTTTCATGCGTTTTAATCCGTTTTCGTCCGTTTTTCTTACGTTTTCATCCGTTTTTATACGTTTTCGCTCGTTTTTCATACGTTATTGTCTGTTTTCCTACGTTTTCATCCGTTTTTATCCGTTTGGGTCTGTTTTTATACGTTTTCGCTTGTTTTTATACGTTTTCCTTTATTTTTCTTACATTTTCATACGTTTTTATCCGTTTTTATACGTTTCATACGTTTTTATATGTTTTCGTTCGTTTTTATACGTTTTCTTACATTTCCATCGGTTATTTTTATGTTTTTATATGTTTTTCTCCGTTTCATTCCGTTTTCATCCATTTTTATTCATTTTTGTCTGTTTTTATACGTTTTGGTCCATTTTTATACGTTTTCGTCCGTTTTATATGTTTTCGCTCCATTTTTCTTATGTTTTTATCCATTTTTATACGTTTTCTTATGTTTCTGTCTGTTTTCCTTACGTTTTCATCCATTTTTATACATTTTAATCCGTTAACGTATAAAAACGTATGAAACCGGACCAAAATGTATAAATATAGATAAAAGTGTATGACAATTTAAGAAAAACGGATGAAAGCATATAAAAACGAATGAAAATGTATAAAAACGGACCGAAGGTATGAAACGTAAGAAAAATGAGCGAAAACGTATAAAAGCGGATAAAAAGTATTAAAACAGATGAAAACGTAAGAAAAACGAACAAAAACGCATAAAAATGGATAAAACGTATGAAAATATAAGAAAAACGGACGAAAACATATAAAAAAGGACGAAAACGGATAAAAATAAATGAAAACGGATAAAAATGGATGAAAAATGAGCAAAAACTTATAAAACGAACGAAAACGTATAAAAATGGACCAAAACGTATAAAAATGGACGAAAATGAATAAAAATGAATGAAAACGGAAGGAAACGGTGAAAAACATATGAAAACATAAAAAAAACCGATGAAAATGTAAGAAAACGTATAAAAACGAACGAAAACATATAAAAACGTCTGAAAGCATATAAAAACGGATAAAAACGTATGAAAATGTAAGAAAAATAAAGGAAAACGTATAAAAACAAGCGAAAACGTATAAAAACGGACCCAAACGGATAAAAATGGATGAAAACGTAGGAAAACAGACAATAACGTAAGAAAAACGAGCGAAAACGTATAAAAACGCATGAAAACGGATGAAAACGTAAGAAAAACAGACGAAATCGTATAAAAACGGACGAAGACGGATTAAAACGCATGAAAACGTATAAAAACGGATGAAAACGTATGAAAACGTAAGAAAAATTCGAAAAACTTTAAGTTATAAACGGCCGTTATTGTAAAGGATAAACGATGCAACGATATTTAACCAAAAGGGACTAACATGTAAATTATAATGGAAGTCACTTAACGACAGTTAAAAAAGGGACCATTAGTGTTATTCTTTTCAGAGATAGGGACTATCCGTGCAACTTTTAACTTTCAGGGACTATGGGTGAAACTTTGGGCAAACCACAGGGACCATCTACGTAATTTACTCTTTTATTTAAGAATGGCCAATGTCATGTTATTTATTATTAAGTGACTCGCTAACAACATAACATAAGGGTGTGTTTGTTTTTACCAAAAACGTTTGAACTGTCTCTTAGTCAGACATGGGTTTGTTTGTTTTTCTTTTTCCAGTCAGACGCGGTAAGAGGTTACCCATCTTACTAGGTAAGATGTGGTGTTAATCTTTGAGCTAAACCTGCGAAAAGACAAAAAAACTACAATTCCAAATATCACATTCAAGTTTGCGAATGTATATAGGTAGCAATTAAAAATGATATCAAACGTTTTACTACATCTGTTATTCCATAAAGTAGACTATATCAAGGATACTTATAATTGATAGTTGACGTAAAAAAGTTAAAGTAAAACTGTGGTATATTAAACAAATACTAGCAACGTACCCATTTGGCCTCTAAATATACTCTAACTAATATCTTAATATATGATGTATAAACAACCGATATATTAAACAAGCAAGTGGTGCTTGATATATAAGGCTAAGCATATGTTAAGGTTTAAATATGTTACTACCTCCGTCCTAAAATTATTTTCCCCTATTGATTTTTTTGGTCTTTACTTTTAAACTTTGACCTTAAGTATTTTTGTTTATATTATATAATACTTGATGCAAAATATATGAACGGATTGAGTTTTAAATGTATTTTCATTGGTATAATTTTCATTAAGTATTGTATAACACAAACAAAAATATTTATAGTTAAAGTTGAGAAAGAAAGACTGAAAAAGTTAATAAGGGACAATAATTTTGGGACGGAGGGAGTAATTAGAGTACCTAACGTTTAAGAAATCAAACATCAATGTATTTCCAAACTTTTTAAGTTATTTTATTTCATATATGTTAACTTGAATCTACAAGTATTTTTCTCTGAGACGATGAAAGAAGTTATATTGATTGTCATTCCATTTTCATTTTACACCCAAAAGTAAGCAAGTCATTTCATTGTCATCTCATTTGTTCGGAGTTCCATAACTTTGCAATGATTATTCTTGATGAAAAGTGATGATACGACGAGCCTTGATCGCCGAACGTACATGTGGACCTGTTTATCTGTATCACTCAATATATAGCCTTTAAGCCTTGCATAGCTTTCTTGTAAGTTCATGTACTACCTTACCATGACCTGACTACATATCTTTATTTAAGGGATAATTTTATGGAAAGGCACTATACTTGTCAATAATGTGACTTCTGCGTAGCGAACTAAAAAAAAAAAAAAAAAAANAAAAAAATCTATGATGACCATTTTACCCTTGAATTTTTGAAAAGTGCATCGACTGTCCATAGGCTAAATTACATAAATGGTCTCTGTCGTTTGGAGAAAATTGCGTCTACCATCCCTATTTTTTTTTTCCAAATTTTATTTTCAAAATTAATTTTTTTTTCGAAATTATTATTTTGTTTCTTATGTATTTGTCCCTATTTTTTTCAAATAATTTTGATAATTTACACAAGTTACAAAATTTACAAGAGTTTATAATTATGAATTTGGTCAAAAACGCTTAAATTTTGTTAGTAAACAACCCTTGTTTTACATTTTCAGGATAAAATCTCGCGTGTCTGGATGTAAAACATCACTCCGGACAACTTTTGTATTTTACACTTTTGATGATTTGGATCAGAAAGGGGTCAAAATCGTGATTTAAAATCGATACAGAAAACACTTAAGTTTTGGTACTAAACAGCCCTTGTTTTGCATTTTCAGGTTAAAATCTCGCGTGTCTTGGTGTAAAACATTATTTCGGATAATCAGGTATTACAACAAAGTATGTTTTATGAGGTGATTTTGTGTAATAAATCATTCAAAAATTGTGTTTTTAGACATCAAAATTGAAAGAGTTTATGTATAAATTTTGCCTGTATTTGTTACTCACATAGTTCATTGATGATCTTATAGGTATTGACGTGTTATACGTAGTTGGTGTGGTGCGCTGAATTCTAAAGTTGGTGTAGTGCACTAAATTCTGTAAACATATTCATATGTTTCTTGTACTTGTGCTTGGATGGATGTAATCATGTAATGCGCAAAGAGTTATTAAGTTTCATACACTAGGTGGTATTCTTGGCAGTCCAGTGAACTCGTGTATATCATCTGACAATGAAAACGAAAGTAAAGATTTTGATTTTAGTTTATATTTTAAGGGCAAATTTTAGTCCGGGATGACACCTTTTAACTCATTTCCTTCACCTTTTCTTTTTACAATCATACACATTATTTAACTTTACACAAACTTTACCACATAATTACCACCAACCCGTCAATCGAATTAATTTTAATGATAGTTATAATAAGAGGATGGATATAGCTTGCATTGAGCCGTTAACATTATAAAATTCATTCTCCAAACTTTTTAGCGATAGCTAAACATAAAGTTAGTTCATTGAACAATATTGTGTGAACATACTATTTGTATGATTTTCAAAATTTTAAAGTTCATAAAACTGTATACATGTGATGTGTCACGTTTTTATAACTATTTCATGTCGATATTTGGGAAAGTTAAGATGATTGAAACTTGTTTAGAGAAAGTAGATAAATTAGTACGAGTAGAAGAAAATCGATAGGTCAAAAGAGTCTATAAACCATGTCACATCAATTTGTTCTACAGTCCCTCCTACCAACTATTGACCCATCTCAAATCCTTATTTTCTTCGGGGCTTGTCCCACCATTTTATAGTCTAAATAACATGTACAGTGCAATATAAATCAATAGTACGCATTATTTACCAACTATAGTTTTTTTTTNGCCTTCGTGTTCGTGGATGTGTCTTTGGTATTGAACGAGGATGGCGCCGGCCGGCCGCGTATCGGGCTGGCGGGTTTTTTTTCGTTGTATATGGGTTTTGAAAAAATGGTATTAATTGTAAGTGAAGTAGAAAGTGCTAATCTGATGTTGCTCGAAGGTTCGGTACTAAAGAATACAAAATATTACATGGACAAATAATAACTTGCAACTTACCCTTTACACCTGGACTGTTCGAGTTTCCTATGAACAAAAATTTCATAACACAAACCAAATACAGTGGGCGAAAGCTTGCTTTACGATAAAATAAGTATTCAATTTGATTCGTGTTACAGATAAGCGTAGTACAGCAACATGTACAGACGGATTCGCAAAGAGAACATTTTATTACATATACAAAACCCTTTAGTCTTCTATTACAAACAACTTGATTCCAGAACCACTATGCTTAAGCCTTTTATGTTAGGCGATGTGGGTGCAAGCCGATGACCAAGGTTTCTTGAGACGAACTTGAGACGAAGAAAGGAGGAATCTGTGACCGCTGCTGACAACACCAGCAGCTATATAGCGTCGTACATACATTTTTCTACAAAAGATATGAAATAAATAAATGGGTTATATTTTATTCTCAGATTTTTTTGCTAGCACCGACAACGAAGTTACTTATACATACCGGGATCACCCAAACGGTCAGACGAATGGAAATTATAGTGAGAAGAACATGCTGCCGCATTAGTTGATACAAAGATCGTTCGCCTTTTTTGTTGCCGTAAGCGGACGCAAGATTCTTTTTCTTTTACCACCAAAGTTGATTCAACAGACATATCATTAGAACGAATGGCTGCAAGATATACAAAGCAAAAGACAATCAATACCATCGATTTAATATCTCGATGCACAACTTTTGGTTCAAAATTGGCACGAAGAAAACATGTTACCTTATCAAATTGTTGTACTTAATTCTTTTACCTTCTTTTTGGATTTGTCAGTCTGCATTACAAAAAACCTTAGCATTCAGCCTTGAGTGCCCAAAACTGACATAAACAATTAAATGATGCATAACAGGGCCAAAACTAACCTTAGCATTCAACCTCGAATGTAGGATAGTTCACTCTCGACAGTTTCCTTGTAATGTAGGATACATCGAACGGATATTTTTTTCACACGTAATCAATATAATCAAGCACTTTAGCTTTCACACTCGTTAACTACATCACTGTTTGTCTAAGTTAAGAATAAGCGGTAAAAAGTTTGATCGATACCTTGCACCAGCTTCCAAACCTTTCCAAAACGCTGCTTTCATACCGACTTTTGATGGATCGTGATAACGTCAAATTTACCCATGATTTAAGTGCTAATTTCCCCATAATTTGCTCATCTTTTCTGTTCATATGTAGGATATATACTCTTATTTGTTTATATTCTGGTTTCAGGGTAAAGATGAGCAAATATACGTTATTGATGATTTATTGGCTTAAGGATGGGAATTACGCTTGAAGTTATTATGATGACACAAATACTGCGATCTAGTTAAGTGATGAGACTACACCGTTTAATGATTTATACCTCAAGTAATGAAGACTACGCCGTAGCAAATAGCCAAGCTACGGCGTAATAGAGAAAACTACCAAACTACGCCGTAGCTAGTTATAGGGCTACGGCGTAAATATGTTAACGAGAGTTCTACGACCGTAGCTTGCCTTGAGGCTACGCTGTAGTGACAAAATGCGAAGGTTACGGCATAGCTTATAAATTAGTTACGTCGTAGTTGTGGATATACATGCAGATAATTACGTGATAATGAAGACCTACGGCATAGTTTGTCATGGACCTACGCCGTAGTTATTAGCTTGGGCGCGAAGTTTCGAAGTTCAGGGACTAAATGCAGCAAAAGATATAAAGTTTATGTGATTCAAAGGCTGAAGATGTAAAGTTTAATAACACATTTTGTGTTATATATCTTAAATATTCAACTTTAGGCCGCAAATGATGGAAGGCGCAAGATCAAGGACTAAAAGTGACAAGAGCCAAAAGTCTATTTATTATATATATGGATTCATGTACGGGAAGGAATTCACTTCGCATATTATAAAACAAGGTGGAAGCAACCCGCGCTTCGCTGCGGGGCAACAATTATGGCGACTTAATTATCATAAAGGACTTTGAATTCATAACTTTTAAAAAAATAACATTTCATAGTAAATACACACAGTATGACAATAATGAAACAGTAGTAATAAACGTTTTTGTGTATGTAAAACTAATACAAATTTTAAACTTATTTGTTAAATTAAGGGTTCATTTTGAAAGTTATTTTATTTATAACTTTTTATATATATTAAACTTAAACATTTTTTATAAAATCGTACTTATGTCAAAACTCAAAAGCATATCAATATTGGGCTTGTTTTATACGTTATCGAGAGACCTATTTGTCGTTTTTTTNTTTTTGAAGAAATCGCGAGATATCTGTTAGATACTTGGTAAATAAAGTTTGGTGTATAAAAGAATGTAAATGGTAAGAAGTTCAGGGTGTGTTTTGTAATTTTTTAATTTTTTATTCTTTTGCTAGTGAATTTAAGGGTGTGATTTGTAACCTTTTTTTTCACCTTCTATGCGTGGATTTTTTTAATTTTTTATTCAGAAGCTTATAAAACCTTTATTTATTACTCTTGTCGGTGAGAAAGTATTTGTTTAGGAATATGTTTGGTGGACCTAATAAAGGGGCCTAATGGTGGACCTAAGGCTTTAAATACTTGTACAGTGCATGCACTGTACAAGTATTTAAAGACTTAGGTCCACCATTAGGCCCCTTTATTAGGCCTATATATCAAGGTTCATTTGTTTAATGGGTGTTTGCCAAATCTGTTGTAAACGAGTTGGATGTACCCGCCGCGTTGCGGCGGTGTAACTACTGTTTTCGTAACACGGTGTTCATTTTATTTAGGAACGTGTAAACTTACAGAATGTGTATTATTTAATCTATGACATTGTAAGAATTATCGCAGTTTCGTTTGGTTTTTTTCGTTTTTTTATAGTTCTATACTTTTTTATCCGTTCTCTAGAATAGCAACGGTAAAGTCCAGTTTCTATAAAACCGTAGGTGCTTCAAAAGCATATCAATATTGGACTTATTTTGTTCGTTATCGAGAGGCTTTTTTGCCAGCATTTTTTTTATTCAAGAAACGGTACACATCTTCGCAAATAAAGTGTTTACTTTTTAAAGTTATTTGACATACTATGGGTGCATTATATTTAATTTTATATATATCAAACTTCACATTTTTTTATATAATTGTGCGTATGTCAAAAGTATATCAATATTGGGCTCGTTTTGTTCGTTATCGAAAGATCCTTCTATTGGAATTTTTTTTATTCATAAAATCACGAAATATCTGTTAGATATTTGATAAATAAAGTTTGTTATATGAAAAAGTTGTAAATAGTTAAAAGTCTAGGATAATTTTGGCAAGTTACTACATATTTGTGGGTCAACTTTGTAATTTCTTTTCTTTTTTTTTAGTTTTGTACTCATTGGACCCACGCTAATATAATATGATTTTGCATTCGTTGAAAATAATATTATTTTACATTCATCGGATTTTGTTCCGGCAACAAATGTTATATACGAGGTGCAGGAGCCCGCCGCATTTGCTATAATTTTTTTGCTGTTCCATGTTGCATCATTTGGAGACCCCGGGTAGGTGTTATTGTGGTGTTAGTCATGCTTTGGCTTTTTAGCGTCGCGGCTAGATGTTTCTTCGACGGTGTCTTCAAATAACTCCCTCGGACATTTGTAACATACAAAGCTCGATACCACCTAAGCATACGCGAACATTATCTTCTCCATCATGCATATTTTTAATTGCTACGAATTTTAGCACACCCGTACTCGTATCTACAACTGTTGGACTAATAACATTAGACATGATCAATAATGCAATACAACATGAATCATTTGTAGTCGGATAAAATGAACTTACTTAAAGAAAGACACGAATCAATGATGTTGGTTCATTGCTTTCTTTAATACTGATTTTTATAAGAACATGAGTCAGTTCTAGTGAATCAACTTGCCACCAAAATCCCAAGTGAAAGGAAGGAGCATAAAAAAAACTCCAAATTCTGGTTCCTGAGTTATCAATTGCTTCATACAACGCGTCATCGCCAAATGCATCCATTTGCCACGTCGACTTTTTAGCAACAGCTTAACGATTGTTATAAACTATGGATTCTTGAAAATGAAGAAGTTACCATCTTTATCCAATGAAGTGCAGGCTGCAACAGTCAGTGCCAGACCATAACACGAAAGTCCGAAACCATAACCCCCTTATCACTCCCTTCTCTCCTTCTTATCTGTTAGCTTATTTGTCCCTATAAAAGCCATGAACTTTTGGAAATAAGATTCGCTAAATACCTATTAGTACATGTGTATACTTTCATCATTTTTATAAATATGTATATATATCCGATATCACGTATATAGTTTATGTCTATATTTTCATACCATGTAGGCATTGTAAGCAAACAGCTAGACTGCGCTACAGGGAAGGACACGTGCTACCTGCAATGGTTTATCAACCTTATTAGGTATAATCGTGAATTAACAAAAGCACTAAGATTTTGTAAATTAGTGGTGTAAGCACCTCATCGAAGTTACCCTTTGAATACCCTTTAAGTCCTTCATACTTCCCAGCAGTTAATAGCATATTTTACCTTCCGCATAACTTCCTTGGCCTACAAATGAAAATCCAATACAACATTCTTTAAATTAACCCAAAGTATTATGATGTATAAAAATATAGAACAACATACCTGCAACACGAACTCCTCAAAATGCCTTATAGTCAGTTTTTCTAACCTTTAATCAAAACCCATAAATAAAAACACATCAATTAATCAATTAAAGAAAAACGAAATCATAGAAACCATAAACAGATTAAAATAATAAAAGGGTATTCAAAATTAACAATTTTTTACCGTTCTCTCATCAGTTGGATTTTTTGTCTTTCTTCTTTGTAGGTTACACCTGCACAACAAAATAAGAAATAATTGTTATTGTATTGAACCGACACTTGAACTGAAAGAACATAACGATAACGCTATTTGTTTCTCTAAGTTAGTGAAACATAAATAGGGAGATCTTGCTTACACATATTAGAGTTGTGGATAATCACAACAAAGTTAAACTTACATTTTCGCGCACAACTTCAACCGTTGCTACTGAAACTACCTGCATAACATTACTGTCGCCTAAATTAGCACTTAAGGGTTAGTTTAATTCGTACAGGAGTGTCCAAGATGCTGCATGATATTGAATATTACCTTGTATGATAAGTTGAACGGAGCTGCGTAGCCGGTTTACATTCTTTGTTTTTGGTAGCTGACTAATCTGGCACTCTTGATAAGAATGAGAAAGAGAAAGGCGGTGGCATGTGTGTGGTGGAGTCTAGAAAACTCTGTAGTTTATCTGTAACAAAAGACGGGCTCAAGTTGCTGCGCACTTTATTGGGCTAGTGTTAAAAGCAGCCCAAGGTAAATTATATTATATCTGTATTAGATAGGGTAATATTATTGTTTATGTACACCCGTTCAAATAGCAATATTTTATGCATCCTCCGACTCCGGTCCATCGGTAAATGTTATATAGAGTTAATATTTTTTTTACTTGTTTTTGAGCCACGGATTTTTTTCTTCTTTTATTGAGTTGAGGCAAAAAAACATTTGTTTAATGGCCAGACCCGTCGCTGTCTTGTTGCTCCATAATATATATAGTGAATAAGGGTTTCGTTTGGTTACTGTTTGCCGCAAGACGAAGGAGCCAAGGTAGCAAGCAGGTGGCGTAGGTTTTAGGGGCAAAACCTTCATGGTTTTGCCCCGGTATTCGACTAGGGGATCAAAAGCAATTATCTAGCACAATTTGTATTATTCTCGACACTCATTTATTTATTCAGTTTCATTATTCTTGACAACAATTGTGATTCTGCTTGTTTGATGATTGTCATGATGCTTATTGCGTTTTATTTAACTGCTTTCGTCTTTTAATTAATTAACTACGGCGTAGTCATATATTTAACTACGACGTAGTCATTTATTGAACTACGGCGTAGTTATACATTTAACTACGGCGTAGCCTTTAATTAATTAATCGTTTGGTAATTAATTGACTTTTAATTTATTTATTAGTCAATTTAATGTTTGATCTTTATTTCTCGTTCATTATTAGTTTTGTTTGTATACTTTCATGGCGAGTATTAGGACACTTTAGTTCCGGTAGTGTTGAGCATTGGTAGTTCTTTGGAGGCTTGGGGAATTAACCCTAGGAACCAAAGCCGATAGGGATGTGACTTGGTGATAGCAATATCACCATACATGTGCGAATTAACCCTAGGACCACCTATTAATGCGATACGCTTAAAGGAGCTAGAGGGGGTGTAAGATCTGACCATGCCGCATCCCGCTAGATTTGTCCATGTTAGTAGAGGTACTTAATGACTCTTGCATCTTCGTAGGTTCACGCCGCCCGATGAACCCTCGGCTTTACAATTGTCGGGGATAGGACAAGGTGTAAGATAGATTTAGGTGATTTAACCCTCTGATCCTAAATGTATATAACCCCCAGATGAAACAATAATAAACACCGTTACTTTTATTACTGAGAATAGATTACCAGATGACCCTTGGTCACTAATCATTACCTTGGTGAGGAATCTAGGATCATAGGGTAAATAAATTGACCATAGGAGTCTACGGCCTTTATAACGGAATGAGAATTAGATCTTAATTATCATTCCCATTAGTTGTTTGCCAGAAAACCATGCCTTTTGATCTTATTGAATTAATCCATTTTACTTTCGCATTCTGTTTATTTCATTTTATTAGTTTAATTAATCTCTTTAATCATATACCCCTTTTTATAAATGTGACATAGACTCTAATTAGGATCCAAACGCATAGCTCTTGGGACGATCTCGGCTTTACCAACTTGCTATACCTCACACGACCGGGTACACTGTCCGATAGTGCATTAGGTAGACCTCAGGTAAACGAGCAACTTATAAATTATAAAACCTGGTTGGTAAAACCTGCATCAAGTTTTTGGCGCCGCTGCCGGGGAGCTATTAGGATTTTAATTTGAGTCTTTATAGTTTTTAGTTCTTTTTATTTTTATAATTTTTGTTATTTTTGTTTTTCTTTCTTTTTTCTCTTTTCTCTTCTGTTTGTCGCTTGTTTGCTAGTATGTTTCAGGAAATCATGGAGATGGAGCCGGATATTGATAATATGACTTTGAATGAATATTTGGAGTATGAGGAGGAGAAGAAGTATAGAGACATCCTTTCTAGGAGAACTCCTACAAGATTCTCTCCTTTAGGAACTTCCTTTCAAAGTCCGCGATCGTTCACCAATAACGGTTACACAATTCCTGGTAAGAGTAAAAAAATGGACATTGGTAGCATGAGTATAAAAGAATATGAATTGTACATGGCTACGCAATATCCAATGACGTATGAAGTGAGGAATCCGACTCATGGTAATAAATCCCATTTTTTTGATCAACCGGCATATACACCCGATCCCCAACCTGAGGATAGAGATTTGATGATAGCAAGAGGAATAGATGAATTGTTCAGGATTGGAGCTGAAAATCTTCGAAGAATGGAACAAGAGGAGATTCATAATGGGTGTGATGATGAAGAATTTGGGGATGTGGACCATGGATGTAAGGACCTTCTTAACTTTCCTATTTCTCCTAATACTAATATTTTTGCTAGTGTTTGTGAATAGGATACTGATGATGTCAATATCGACACTGCAAAGGAGAAAGAGGAAATCCTAGAAGAATGTGATGAATGGGATATTGATGATTATTGGGATATGACAGTTGAAGATGTAGAAAGGCTTAGGCTAATATTGACACCTACCGTGAAAAATGAAGTTAACCCAAAACTGGTGATGCAACCGTACCTGCCGCCGGTTACAAGAGGCGAAATTCTGAGCACTACCATGATTGACATGGAGGTAAATGTGGTAAGCAAGCCGATTATTCAGCTGCATTTTGGAGTGAGCCATTCATCAAAACCATTGATGAAGATAGGGATGGTAATGAGGGAAATGACATCCATTTCGAGGTATGATTTTAATTTATCATTTCCCTACACTATAGCAAGTTCACACCCTTACGGTGTTTATTGCTACTTTCACCCACACTTGATTTCAAGTAAAGTGATGAAAACCCTTTTACTCGATAAATAAAGGTAGAGTCAAGCTTGTGACTCGAACAAAAACAAGCGCTTCGTGGGAGGCACCCCATGCCTATCTTTGTATTTTTATTTTTTATTTTTTTTACTTTAGCTTTTGATTTTATTAGCATAGTTGGTTTGGTATGTTTTGTATAATCATTTTGCAGGTAATAGAGAAAGGTGGACGGTTGAGGAGCTAAAACTGGAGTTTTCACTCCAATTATTTTCCTCAGAAGACATCTACGGCGTAGCTCCATTCATAACTACGCCGTAGCATCCTCCAGGTGACAGACTGTTAGATTTTATCACCTACGGCGTAGTTCCACATTGTGACTACGACGTAGCTTTCTCCTGTGCCAAATTAAATTTTAAAAATTTTATAACAAACATACTATAACTTGTATTAGTTTTTAAATGAACTTTGTGGGTGTGTTCCCTGTAAACCCTCACGAGACTTCACTCATCCACTTGGGACACCAAGTGGTTTAAAAGGCTTGTTGCATACGCTAAATGCAACCATGATTCCTACGAAAGTGAGTTAGATTTTATTTTGTTTTTATTTTTCATTTGTACATTTTGTGCTATTTTGCTTTTTATCCGGAATTATGCTTTTTGGTATTAGTTCTTCTTGCAGTAATACAGGTTGATGCATTATGGAGTGGTGTTTGGCTGCAAGGGAACACTTTTTATCCGATTAGTTGAGTACCATTATGATGGTGGATGAGATGTTGATGGAGTTGGATGTTGCTCGAGGAGGCACTTTTGGAGCATGTTACGGGAAGTGCCGTCTATTGATCATATCGAGCAAATCCTGGGGAGTTTTTCCGTTCCTTTTCTAACCCTTCCTATTATTATTTTATATGCTTAGTATGACCTATGTAGGGGGAAGGGATTAGAAATAAACACCCATTTGATTTTACTTGCCTTATTTTTCTGGTTTTTAGTGAAAAGTGTTTCATTAATAAAATTTTGACATGTTTTTCATTATTTAACTAGATTAATCTTTAACTGAGCACACCTACCCTATATAACCATTGTGTGAGGATAAGCCTTTCTGTTTTCCCCTTATACATAAATGCCACTAAAATGAGTGTGCAGGTGGCTGTATTAGACTTTAGAACTTGGCATTGCATATCTTTTCGAGACCATTATAATGAGCATTACATTGAGGTAACTTGGTGTAATCGGTGCAGCTAGGAATTAAGGCAAATTTTAGGATGAAACCCAAATAGCCCATCAATTATGTATCGTGTATATTGACTTTTCACATTGATTGGTCAACCCCCCTGTTAAACCCTTATGTTGCACTCACCTTTAGTGCAAGATACCCCTAGATACACCCTTCAGAGCCATTATTTTCATTTTGTTCACCCAATATATGATTCGTTACACCTATCGCCTAGCCTACCCTGTAGTTTCTTATAGTCCACGGTCCGGGCGTTGTTGGTCAAATTTTGGTTTCACTGGTGAAAGTCGCGGGTTTTGAATAAAGGGTTTTGAAAAAAGATCGGGTTTAGATGATAGTTGATCTCAATTGGGGGGATGCTTTATATGTTTGTATCGTTTTTTTTTTCCATTTATGTAAACCTTGTCTTGCATCTAAAAAAAAAGTGAAAAAAGTAAAAGAAAAAAATAGAATAAAAAGAATAATGAGAATGGAAGCAAGAGTTTGTTTATTAGTGATGAAGCGAAAAGTGTACCGCTTTTAGGGGGTCATTTAAGCCCTAATCCGTAATTATTTGATCAAATATTGCCCTAAATCGTTCCTTTTGTCATTTTAGGTACTTTGGAGAGGAAATCTGGAAAAGAAGCTATTTTGGACGTTTTTGGAGCATAAAAGTAAAGAAAACGACAAAGTCTCAAAATATGCTGGAAACAGTACCTGACGGCGTCACGCTTTGGAATGTGACGGCGTCACGCTTTGACAAAGAGATGGATACGAAGTTTACACGAGACGCCTGATTCGCGTGATTGCAACACGCACTACGTTTTACCTCTCGAGGGATCTCGAGAGCTTGCAATCCCACCAGGCAGTGTACCTGACCGATGTAGTATAGTGTAGTGGCAAGTACCGGGGGATGATCGTCTCCTCGTAGGAATAGTGTTCGTTAGCTAAAGGCTACTCTAATCTAGGTCTAAGGGTGGAAGAAGATTCTTTTTGTATTTTTATGTTTATGAAAGCAGAAAATCCCGGTTTAGGAGGATAGGCGGAATTAGTGCTAGTCAACTAACCCAAGTTATCTACTCTAAGCTACTTATATTTTTGTATTTTTTTGGTTTTGGAGAAAATCAGTGGTGGAGAATAGTGTTTACTTAGATTTCATTACTCCCTAACTATCTTTTACCATGTAATTAGTATGTTGAGTTTGCGTGGATGACGGGTGTATTCCTAACAAGTCGTAGGGAGTGCGTTCAATTCCCTAACTCTATAAGTTCCTACCTCACTCTATGACGATACGTCAAGCATCCTATCATGAGCTCACCGATAGCAACCTATGCATGAAATACTACCTTAAAATCGATAACGCACATACGATTCACGTTTCTAAAGACGTTCAAGCTTGTTACCGTATAGGAGATTAGCCAGTTTTCTCTAGTCTAACGTAGATGAAACATTCACCCAAATACAATCACAACATACACATCACATGATAATCAATAGTTAGGTTTCATTAGATCTAAGCAAACACAAAGTAAATTAGCCTAGCATGTTGAAAGAAAGACAAGCACAAGCATAAATCACACAACACATAGACATATTGTATGAATAAAGACTTATCTTGGATTAAACATGCAAGTTAGAGGGGTTAGGATACCCTCTAAGGTCTGTAATACACGTACTAGGGTTTAACCCTAAAGTTCTCCACTCCAAAATTCGTCTAAAGTTCCACTAGGTTATATAAAATAAAGAAAAATCGTTCTATATATATAGAAAACGCGGGCTGACGGCGTCAGCCCAATAGGTGACGTCGTCAGCTCGGCGATTAGGGTTTCCTGACGGCCTTGATTGACGTGGTCATAATTGCTGGTTCCAGATCTGACGGCCTTGGTTGACGGCGTCACCAATTTGCACTACGAACTCTCTGGCCCGTCACGAGTATTTTTCCAATTCTGGACTTCACTTATTCCTGACGGCGTCACCTTGTAGAGTGTGACGGCGTCACCTTCTGTAATCTTCAAGGTCTTTTGAGTTTTTGTTGTTTTCCACTCTTTTTCA